>JACDRQ010000688.1:16354-44720 GCA_013841215.1 Hycleus cichorii
TGCAAATTCCACGAACCGTTCGATATAAACACAAGAATTAAGCAACCACATTCCGAATCTTAAAGCCTTATCATCTATCTAGTAGTCGATTTAACAACAATTTTATAAAAATCGAAAAGAATTCGATCAATTTGATCGATTAAAAAAAACAGATGGTCGTTGTACTGTTATGATGATCGAAAATTTTGATTTTTTTCCAACTCAATCTCGAAACTTCAATCGTTAAATTTTACGACTGCAATTTCCATTGAAAAATACTTTTATTCAAATGAAAATAAGACAAAATTAATACCTGCTGATCGAGAGACGAAGACGAATACATATCGAACTGTGTGTTTGTTATTTTCGTTAAAATACCTGAAATTGGAATTTAGCATTTCGTTATAAATTGTAATAACTGTCAGATTCTTATAGATCCTTCGTATCTTTCTAGATTTCTTTACGATAGAGCAGTAGGAACGATAGATAGTTGGGTAATAAGTTTCTCAATTGTTGTTTTTAAACAAAGAAAACAACATATTTTATGTATTTATGAATCTCGTTAATGTTTTACAAAAGTTTTAAATCGTTTTTCTTTTTTGTTGTCGTTGATCCTTTTGAGTATTTCTCCAATATTACCTGTGTCTAAAATCGAAAAACTTTTATTTATGCCATATTGCATTTCTTACGCTGTTATCGGGGATTTCTAAAGGGCATATTTTGTTAATTTTCAATTTTAATGGGAATTAATCGGTTTTCAATCGAGCGTCTACAAATAGAGGAATTTTTGAAGTTGTCAATCGGCGCAATTTCCCCTTTTTATCGATAACAAATCGAAGAAATTCCCGGTGTTTTCCAGTGTATTTCTATAATGGTATGATAATGACCGGAGTCGATGGGCATTAATTTAAGTATGATGGTATTTTATGGATATAATGCCAGTTTTTATGATTGTTTATGTGATACACATGATTGGTTAGTATAGCTGTTTTGGATTATAATCGGTTGCTCAATACGGATAAAATCGAGAAAAACAACGAAAAATTATAATTAAGTGTTGTTATTTGTGTCTTTTACATTATTATCACAACGATTATGATCAACAAAAACCACAATACAATATTGCTAATAACAAGCCATATAGGTTTATTTTATTTGTACGTTTTTATACCACCAGTTCCTATAGGAGACGATCTAGACTTATTATTATTGCAATAAATTTATTTTTTTCCTCCTTGCCATTTCGCTCGGTCTTCCATTCGCCCATCTCGCACACATCTTTGCAGAAATATCATTAAGATTATCGGTGATATTTTCGTATAATTTAGAAATATTGCAATGGTTCTCTCTACAACCACCACCACCCTAAAAGATGATTTTTTCCATCTTCTATCGTCTTTTCCTGTTATAATTCCGCACATATATAGAGCAGAAAACTTTCAACAGATGGGAAATAATGGCATGTCGTTTATTGGGATAGAATCGGATTTCTACTTATAACCACTATTACTAAGAAACACAAAATTATCATTTTTTTTCTCCACTTCCCCCGTTAGTTTAATAATATTTTGAACAGTCTCTCCAATTCGAATTTATTTCAGTTATAAATTTTTATTGTTTTATAAATTTGTCTACAATAAGGCTACATTACGTGCAATATGTTTAGTTGCATGATATAATAACGTATTTTTGGCAAATATACTAGATGGGGGTAGTTGGAAAAATATTATTTATTTGGTAAAAACATTAAATTGTATAGTGGTAGGTATGATAGGGGGATGGTTCCAATTATAAATATGTCGGAATGGACGTTTCAATTAGGAAAAGTATTGCGTGCTCCAGATGAATCCAATTCTTGAACTGTTATTATTGCCAGTATTATTATTATTAAACTTTTGTTTCATTTATTGTAACGCGATTCAACTGTAATTCTGAAGATTTGCCAAAATAATCGATAATAGACCCGTTTTCTTTGAAGGAAAGCCACTTTTGGATTACTATAATTTATAATTGACGCTTTTTCTTCGAGTCATTCTAGGACGACGATAATTCTTTTACAGAAATAATACCGAAACAATTGCTTCCCAGGCTTAACAATTCGATCGAATTGGATGTCAATAATGCCAATCATTATAATAACAAAACAACATCGCCAAATATTTCAACGGGATTCCCTTGATGTATATCCAATCAACACAGTGGAGCCACAAAAGTGGAGAAGAAAATTGTTTGATCTCTGCCGTCTGTTGAACGAAAATATGCAGTCAAGTTGCATAGCATTGCTAAAATTTCCCACCCTTTAGAAATGGTACAATCGTATAAAAATGCTGAACATACCACACAAATCGGTCATTGAAATACATTTAAAACTACCCCTAAAAAACCGGCGATAATAAAAATCGAAACAATACCCTTGTGGCGATTCAATTTCTCTACATCGCCCTTATTTTTTTATAAAATCAGGATAAAAACCGGCACAATACACAACGACAATATTATTGGTCATTGAACGTTGTGATATAGGGATAAAAATCCCTTGAATATACCCCAAAACTACCCTACGGACAGTGAAATGTATCCTCTCTCAATACATAAAAAATCCAGGCTATATAAAAGAGTGGATGTAATTCTGGTTAGTAGTCGAACAAGCTATCAACCCTTAACCTGATACAATTCAGGGATTGTGGTTGTGTCCGTTTAAACCCTCCTGTAACAAACACAGTATAAAAATCATCCGATAAAACGTTAAATCACGTATGAAAAAAATAAAGCCAAGAGGGTGGGTTTTCGCCTAAATTCTAAATAGTTTCATATTAGTTTTTTATAAGATTACAAAATTCACCCCTTAAATTTATCTATATATGTGTATATGTGTAAATTTGTTATAGTAGTGGTTGTATAATAGTATTGCTGTTTGCCACCCTCTCTCATTTCCGAATAAACGTTCAACAGGTAGCTATTGATATCAGTTTATTGGAAAATGGGGTATTTCACAGCGGCTTCCGACTTTTTATGAGCCCTTCGTTTGCTCGTTTTATAATACAACACGAGTTGTCAATAGATGAGAGATTGGGGTGGAAAAGACGGAAAAAAAACAGGGCTAAAGAGAGGTGGTTGTGAACAATATAAAGAAAAGTAAAAGAAGTTGTGAATTCTTTGAGGATTTCTTCACGAATCTCCCCTAGTTTAGTGGTTGTAAATTTAGGTCATTAATAAGGGTTAATTTTTTCATTATTGTAGCTATTGATGGATACAAAAGGGGTGATTTTTTGATCGTGTTTTTTTTTCCAACAATATTGTTTCCAATAATATGGAAACAATACAAATACAGTTATTACCCTTGTTGAATCAATTGCCATGGGGTTGTGTTATAAATCGTTTCGATAGCTGTGTCGGTTGTCATTCATCCATTCATTCAATTTCATTCATTCATTCAGTCAGCCAGTCAGCCAGTCATTCAATCATCCATCCAATATATTCACACCATTCTGTCTACAAATTAATCGTGTTATTGTCATGTTCACAGCTATTGGATTTGATTGTTCACTTTTTTCCCTCGATTCCCATTTCAACCCTGTTAAAAACAACAACAAAAAGTAATCGTATTGTTTTATTTGAAAATAGATAGGAATGAATGATGATATTTCGATCAGAATTGTGCTCGTTTAGGCTTTTTTCCACTCTTTATAGCCGGCAAATAGCCGAGATTTGTGCAGAGAAGTGGTTTATTTTTCCAAAACGGATAGCTGTTGGGCTTGAATTGATGGATGATCAAATATCTCCACTATACAGGTGAATGGAAATGGGGGAAAAATTTGATTTGATTTGATTTGATATGTTCACCTCGTTCGTGTTGTTTTCATTTATTTATTTTTTGGTTGTCTATCCTCTCAACATTGGCTTATATTTGCTTGATTGAAGCATTGAATTTTGATATGTGTATTATTCAATGTTTTGTTCGTTGATTGATATGTTGTATTGTATAGATGTGAAGAGGTGGAGGATTCATTTTTCCAATTTCCATCAAAATGAATTGATGTTGTTGCTATTATTCTAGTGAGTGATGCCAATCATCCCTTTATTTGTTATGGCGCCTGTTTATAATGCTTTAACCATCAAGGGCTAGCTTAAAAAGCATGCTTACTTACTCTAAACCGTTGTTCTAGAAGAAATTGCTATTCAAGGGCAGATTGGAAATCTTTGAGGCTTTCTAAAGAGATTTGCTTGTTGTGGGAAAAATTTTTGGCTTATTTTCTTTCCTACCTACATCTTGCAAAATTTTTGCCAACTCAAGTCTTCCTCCCAAAAGGGTTTCAATTGAAGTTTTTTGCCTTGTACTTGAGTAAAAATCANAATTTCGGAGTTATTAAATCGAATCTTTTGAACTCCCCTAGTTTGGCGCCTGTTTATGATGCTTTAACGATCAAGGGCTAGCTTAAAAAGCATGCTTACTTACCCTAAACCGTTGTTCTAGAAGAAATTACTGTTCAAGGGCAGATTGGAAATCTTTGAGGCTTTCTAAAGAGATTTGCTTGTTATGGCAAAAATTTTGGCTTGTTTCCTTTACTACCGACATCTTGCAAAATTTTTGTCAACTCAAGTCTTCCTCCCAAAAGAGTTTCAATTGAAGTTTTTTGCCTTGTACTTGAGTAAAAATCAATTTCGGAGTTATTAAATCGAATCTTTTGAACTCCCCTAGTCTTCTAGTGAATAGAGATTGTATATTTAACGAAATAGGAGACAATCTATCTAATGTGATTTCGAATATGTGTTTGATTTAGAATTAAACTGTTCCTATTTGGCGAAATAGATAAATTCATATATGCTATATAGATGTAGTCTTTGTCTTTGTATTTGTCGATATCGTTAACGTACAGACACACATGCACAATACAATAATATTCATTTGTAATTGCTTTTGCTTGCTTTCCCATATGTCAACAACAATCGAATTGTACGATAGATAGATAGAATAGACTATAGGAAATTTAGATAATTAATATCATCTATAAATGTAGACATTTCCTCAAGATTTATCCCCAATAATAGACGGATTAATTCCAGATTATCTACAGAAAAAAAAAGACAATAAACATAAGATGCAATGAAATTGTCTTGTTTAAGACTTAAACACCCACATTTTATAAAGATCATTAAGCAAGAATATAAAAGAGAGTATACTGGATGGATGATTTTTTTCTTTGGTTGTTTTATTCCGGGGAGAACATGGAAAAAGGGGCGCGACCACATCATTCGTACCATTCGTAACAAAACTATAACAATCCATCATGGTCAAAGTTTTAATGATACACTAAAAAATGAACAGAATTCAATAATAAGAATAATCACAATAATAATAAATAGCACGCAATCACTCGAATTTTCCAACAATGAATTATACAAATTGTGTGACAAGTTGTAATTAAAATTATTTAATGTTAAAAGTATTTATAAGGGTTTATTTTTATATGGAGAAAAATAGGAGTTTTAATGGATTTTTTATGCTATTTTCGTTTTTTTTCTAATCTAGAATGCAATCAAAACTGATTTACAGTAAATAATAACGCTAAGTAGATGAAATACCGAAAATCGGTGTAATTGTTCTTAATGCTCAAGCGTACAAATTTCACGCATGCTCAATTCAAACAGATCAACTCGAATTTGTTAAATTGGCAGATGTATTCGATTTTTTTCACGAATCTAGTTTTCCATCAACATAAATCACACTATTATTTGATTCTATTCATCAATTTTCCATTCATTCGTGAATTCATTCAATATTAAACATGTTTTTTTCTACATTGAATTTGAATATAAATCTATCTTTATCTAATCCAACAATTATTGATGATAATCGAGACAAAGATGGATAGAACTTTCGATTTCGTCCAGGTGCTATATCTATTCTCGACTGGTTCTCTATATGTTGGTGGTTTTTTTTTTGCCTCTCACTCTTTCTCTTGTTCTTGTACAGACAACTTGATCGAATTCAAGGTTTTGCTTTTAATCTTTGTTTATTGTGAAATTTTTACCGACCACCTGTATATATTTGCGTGAATAGTGGCGGCCACATTGCTATTTATGTGCTGTTAGACACTTGACTGCATCTCTACACAGGGAGCCTTAATACCAACGACAAACAATTTATTAGCGACCTCACACTTTGTTTATTCTTATTATTAATTTATCGTTTTATTTATTATTAATAGTAATAATAATAATAATAATAATGATGATGGTAAAGAGGAAAAAATGGTAGAAGGCATCCTTTAAAGGATTCAATCAATCATTAGACCAGTAGCTGGAAAGTCAAAGTCCGACACCTCGATGATGTCCGACAAAGGTGAACGATCATTAGTCATAGATGGCTATGATAATAATAATACTAATAATAACAACCAGGACCCATGATGATGATGATCATGATGACTGACAACAGCTACCACCGCCAACCATGATGTAGCTCCTCTATTCGATGATTATCATAACGATAATATAAAGATTTTTGATAAATGATCGATACAATTTTGTTTCTATATTTAGACCAATGATTTGTTTCTTAAGAAGTATAGAAGATAGAAATTCTTGATTTTGTCAAGAATTCGTTTATAATAATTACGTTAAAGTCCAGTTGATGACTTTTGACCTCTATTCTAACTCAACCATGAAACATTCTATTTTATTTCATTTCTTTCCCAGAACTGGTAAGTTTAAAGAGAATATTGTCGTCAGATCTTCACGTGTGATATTTACATGATTCCGGGACAATAATAAACTCGTATTATTTATTTTTTTCCATCTATATCATAAAGGAAAACTACCAGTTTTTAAAATAATAAAACAATTCAAATTTAAATCGAAAACTTAAAGAAATATCCAATACCAGACGGAACTCTTTGTATAGTTTCGTTCGTTGCGAGAATTTCGAATAAAAATTACGAATAACTACAGAAATTGAATACGGACGGTTCTTTTTATTCGTTAAGGCGCAAAAAAGTGTACGATTAAATTGGAAAAGCGTTAAATATAAGGGGAAAATGATGTGAAATATGAAAACCCCTTTTCCATTTTTCGTCTAGTGGAAGGAAAGGAGAATGAAAAGTACAATATGATAAAAAAGACCCGAATTGATCACAACTACTATTACCGAGTGGTAACATATAGAAATATTCTGTATATAACTGTATGGAGTGAATGAGATAGATATAGAGAAATAGAGGAAAACGTGTTATACCATCTATAACGAATTGCATATTACAAATTTAAATCTGCTATTTTACATTAGAATGCTCTTATAGACGATGTTAATAGAATTCGATACAATCACAGTCTGGATCAAATCAATGTTAATATTCTTCAAAAATATTATAATAAAACGACAGATAGAAATGGTTGAGATTCTTCAATATTATGTGAATCTACCACTACATAGAGAAACATATTTTTTATATCTATACATAAAATACCGCGTCCGTCACTTTAAACTATCCACTAGTAGAAAGGATCAATTGCGATAACATTTGGGAGGCGCCTGACTAGGTAATTTCAATTTTATATAATCAAAAAAAGTGTTTTCCCAGCGAGTAAAAGTTGATTTCTACTTCAATATTTGTACAAATATATTAGTTTGTGTGTGTGTGTGCTTAGTTTTTGTATGTGTGAGGTCCCGATACACCTAATCGATTAATGACAGCTCGATGATTTTAATAGTCTTCGCTATATTAAACGTTTATGTCTATTCTCATGGCATTGTCATTTGTTTTCTATTTCTTTTCGTTTGTTGTCGTTTTTTTTCCTCCCAGTATACATATGTGTGTGTTAGTTTGTATTTTATTTATTTAATACCACGACATTCATCTTTATTCTTTTGTTTTATTTCGAATACCAACAGCATTCTAGATTTATACAGGTGATTTTTTTCTGTTCGAGAGTAGCAAAGAGGATTTAAAAAAAAAACTCCATCTTTATCTTTCACGTTCATTTATTTGCGTCCGTATCCGATTACTAGAGAAGTCAAAACGATGAATAACTGAGAAATTTTAAAATATTAACATTTATCGATGATCAATCAACTTTTTCGAGATAAATTCAGCTACAAGGCTACCAAAAGGTGCACAATTTTGAGAAGTGGTAATAGATTTGGCTCATAGTCTCGTATATTTGGACCTACAAAGTAAGAATTGAAGGTTAGAAAGTTTAAGTACCAATTAAGGGTTGGGTTATACCAACCCATTTTTGAATCGAATTTTTCTGTTTTAATCATTTTTGATTAAACTCCGATTTTGGAGTCCACAATTTTGTCTCTAATTCAAAATCGTATGTGGATTTATCGTCTACGACAAACTTTTTTTAATATAAGATCCAATCTTTTGACATGCCAATTTTTCTCCCATCCACCTTCAATTTCACCCATACTCTTTTGTATTTGATGAAAATCTAAAGTATGGCGCCCGGTGTTCCCTTTTCGGTTATAAAGAGATATAAAAGGGAACACGCACTTGAAACAAACACGTTGGAATTCATTAACTATTCCCAATACCTGAGGCTTCCACCCTATAAAATACTCAACCTGTTTCCTGTATGAAATCCACCACCACTACCACCACCACGACCACCACTACCACCAACAGCATCATCTCGAAACGTCAAAGGACTCAAAGGAAACGGGCGCACACTGACAAACACAGTTCAAACTATGTGAAAAATTAATATTTCAACGATTATTGTTATTAACTGTCGAAAATTTGCCAGGGATTAAACACTTGAATGGTATGCCTTTGATCCCTCTATCAACACACATAGATTCTACAACAATAATAATGATAATGATAATAAATGGTGGGTAACTACACAAAAATTCGAGCATTATTTGGAATTTTGTTTCAAAGATATTAATGAACATACAAGGTGTGACCGATTTCTTAGTTGGACATAAAGTTGACGTCATATTACTACCATATTGGTAGGAATCAAGGCCATCGGATTTGCACACTTAATTGAATTACCAACTTTTCACATCCACCTGGTAGTTTTAATATTGTAACAACCATCTAACAACCTGTTGATGGTATAGTTACGTGCTATAAAAGTTATTGTTTCTGTGTTAGTTGTAGTTCTTTTTTTTTGTGCTGTGTGGTAATTAGAAAAGAATCGTGATGGGTTCATAGTACCATGACGTCATAATAATTGTCTCTTTTATTACCATGACTCTTACTCTTATTATTATTATTATTATTATTTTAATAATATTGAAAAAAATTACAAGAAGCACAAATCCGTAGAAATATTGAATCCGTCCATTGGAAAGATACAAATTTTAGATAATTGTGCTTATATGACTTTTAATTATTTCTTCTCTAACCATAAGACAGATGACATTATTATGTTCGTTATTATTATTAGATTTATTCTTTTGTTATTACAATTTAATTACATTTGTAATATGTATGATGAGTGTAATAGAAGAAGAAGTGGAATAAGTAGAAGAAGAAGAAGAAATTGTGGAACTTGACGGGGTTGAACGGATTCGATACGATAGGGAAGACGAGTCCGTTGGTAATAATGACATGGTATAGAGTTTATTGTATCCGCCGGAAACAGATCATTGTCTGATATATATGTATTTTTTATTATTAACATTATTATTATTATTATCATTATTGTTATTCTTAATATTGTTTGATACGCAACTATGAGAAATCTTTCACAATTCACGGTGACATCCACAGTTATGGGATCTTTCTTCGGTATGTGTTGGCAATTTCATCTCTAACCTATACAGAGTGTACCAACCCACTTGTCAAACTTCAACGTAATCTAACCTTAGTTTTTTTGATTTGTAACCTGTCAAAATCTATCTAGGAAATTGTTGGTGTAATTTTAAGCATTTTTATGGTTATATTATCCGGGTACACTCTGTATATTTATAGAATTGTATAAAATGTAATAAACCGGAACTATAGAAATAAAGACTGACTACCAACAATTTCCCAGGACCCCTCTTCAAGGTTTACAGGTGACTTGTTGACCTCTAATGACCATAATTAATACGTGAACTAAGTGACGGTTGGTAGCACTGACATTGTTATATTTATATTAATATATAGAGTATATATTTTTTTTAAACAGGATGTTTGTGATCGCGAAATTGGTTAAATATCAAAATTCGTTTGTCCGACAAGGCAATAAGTACCCTTCATTCTTGTATTATCAATCACAGTCTTAACCCTTAGCGTAATAGTGGACGTGCGTCCGCTTCATCAGTTCACCCCTTTCGTTTCATAATCATCCAATTTCTCTTCTATCTCACTCTGGCACTTTTCGTTTGTCTTTGTTTTAAAATTGGAGGTATGGAAATATGACGGGAAATGGTTCGATATTGTATGACCATTCTGTCTGTCTGTCCTTCTATCTATGTGTTTGTGTATATCTTTGGTGATTAGTCAAAACGGCCTTATTGTAATACGGATGTGTCAAGAGACCAAAACACAGTGAGAGTGATATATGAATCGAATCATATATCAAACAATATATAGTATAAACTGTATATATATAAATTTCGGCTAATTCGAGGAATTCTCTATAACTCGTCAAGGGGTTGTTGTTAGATTGCGAGAGAGAAAGGGGATTGTGTCTCTGTATAGACAGGGGTTTGGTCTCAATACGCTACCCCTTCTTCAATTCGTTTGTGTGTAGCTTTCTCGAGGATTGTTGATGTTTTGTCAGTTTTTTGAATGGATATGTATGGTTGCTACTTTAGCGAAAGTGTGGGTGGACATTGGCCGGAAAGTCGCACAATATACACACACATACACATACACACAATATTCGACCGGTGATGGATTTTCGGTTTTTGTCTTATAGCATGTGCGCGTCGGGATAATTTATTAAATTAGTCCTTTCATTGTGTGTAGATCCATCCACACACACACACACACACAAATGACGAATAAGGCGATCGTTACCGGACCCACTCTCCGGCCACCGATCTATACAGTAGTAGACACATACATTAACAATCAAAATAGTCGAGGACACTCTTTATACCGCTTTGTCTATGTCTCTTTTAAGTGAACGGAACAATAAAAGGCCCTATCCGTCCAATAATTAAATGGAATTACACTAAATCGAATCGGGCTTGACTTCAAACTAATACTCACGCCTCTAAAAGCGTTAAAAATGCACCAGCACTAATCGATTGTCAAACACTAAAATACCCAGTCCTTCGCCTCTTTATATAAAAGTGTGTTTTAGACAAGAATAAAGTGACGATTGTGGAGGCGAATGACTAGTTTGTTTCAATTTTTTTCTACTTAGATCTTTTGCCAACTAATTTCAAACATTATAACCGTTGAAACATATAGTATGGACGATTATATGTATGTTAAATGGTTAGAGAGGAAAAAATTGTTTATGCCACACCTCATTGCATTGTTTAAACTCATAAATCAGTACGACTATTTATTAATAAAACTATTTTAACGACGTGCGGCCAACATTATTCGGTATTTACAGCCTTTACCGTCTTGATAAGGGAATTTTATGATAAGAGGGGATTTTATATTATACATTATTACACATACATATACACATATAACTAATAGACTAAATATATATGTATATAATATGTATAAAAGGTACAATTTTAGTCCTCTCATAGGACTTATCATAATTTACTTACAAACACGTAGATACGGACACATACGTATTTATTATTTATTTATTTATTTATTTACATATGTGTGTGCATGTATAAAAATTTATTAATAGTGTATTTATAAAAGTTTAAATTTTTATTACACCGTTGAGAATTTTAATTTCGTTATTTATACTTATAGTTAGATATGGAATAGAAATTTAAATATGAATTTTTTCCATACAGATTCGTTGACACAACAATTTGATAATTTTGGCAAAATTCACCATTTCTAGTTTGAATCAAAGCAATTAAAGTTGCAGCATTTGTAAAGAGGCGAATTTACTTAAGTATAGAGTCGATTAAAATGGAACGTGTTGTATAATTATTGGAATTATACGGAAATTTGGAATTTTTATTGAAGTCTTCGATAATAAATCAATCCCAATAAAATAGCCACTCCTTGACTATTCAAATTAATCTGTATAAAAATTTATCATTTGTATAAAAAATGATCATTAACGACGATCTTGATCAGTAACCATTATAACCTTTCAAATAAAAATCTATTATTTTACTATCTTGTAGAAGAATATGTAGAAGAAAAGTAGTTTTGGTCAAGTATTATAGTTCTAATAGTAACATATTTTATTAAACTATACATATATATTCTACATATATTTTATCCATATGATTTATTAATCTGAATCATCCAATATGACATGAACTAATGTTAAATGTCATAGAGAATATCAGAGAACAGTTTGAATTAAATTGAGAAGTAAGTGTTAGATCGTGTTTTAGCTAATAGTTGGGAATGGTTCTAACATTTGTCTATACTATACTGCACTTTATACATATATTTATGATATAAACCATATAGAACTATCGAAAATAAATGGCATTAATAATAGAGGGTTGCTTGTTTGGTTGTTTAACACGAGTACTTATCAAAATTTCAAAAATCGCCCCATCTACAGGTCTGGCAAGGCGATTTAAAATCATATAATTCTTAGAGGAGCGTTTATAAAGATGTAGAGATAGGTTGTAGATTTCAAAGATTGTCTCATATACAGGTCTGGCAAGGCGATTTGAAATCATTGAATGACACTGATATTGTTTTTTCGGATATAATTCTTAGATGGGCGTTTCTAAAGATGTAGATTGGTTGTAGATATTGGATAAAAATTCATTAATTCGTCAGAAACACTGCAACTTTTATGAATGGGCTAAAATCGAAATGAATAAAGTAGAAAAAAAAACAGAAGAAAACAAAACAATATTAAAATTTTAATCAAATTCATTGAATCACAATAAGCGCACCAGTTTTCAATTCGGACAAATTATAAAACAAAACTGCTACCACCACCACCACCACGACTGTTAGATTGTATTTCGTTGTATTGCAGATATACCGCCACCGATTCGAGATTTAATTAATTTTTCAGGAATACGACGACAGGAAAAAATCGCCACATTTCTTCAACATTTCTCTCGTTTCGTTCTCAGCGAAAAATAGATTGAATTCTTAAATAAAAGGAGTTGTTTTTTTTTCCTGTTGTTTTGTTTCTTTATTTCGTTTTGATTGTGTTAGTGTTCTTGTGTAAAAAGAGTCTCTATACATGCACAAATACAGCCCACACATGAACTGATCAATAGCCTATCCCTGTTTGATTTACAATGTGTTTACGACGATAAAATATTCTCAACCTTAACGCTGATTTATTGGATGCATTCGATAGGAGCATATTACCACTACATAAAAACGAAACAGGCAAACACACATCCATAGGTATACTGGATTATAATACAATAAAATACAAAAAAAAGAAGTAACTTGAGATACAACTTATGGTTAGATTATTGTTTAATGTCCTTCCGATGTTCTTCTGACTCTTTCTCTTTGTCATTTATTAACTGTTCAGATTCAGTCATTTATTTCACTTTAATGCAACTTAAATCCTAATGAAATGAAATAGAGATATTGAAATAAATAGAGATAGATAGTCTCGATATAAGTCTATGTATGTGTGAGTTGAAAATATATAGTTATGCAAAATATAGATATATCTTTATATTTTGCTTACAAATACACTGATATATCGAGAAAACCGAGATAATGTCAATATTTTTATTGCAAGCATTATTTTGAGTGAGTTATATTTAACTCCTCTGATTCTTTATTGGCGAACCAACTCGGATTTCATTTCGAAAAGAATCACATTTTGCACACAGATGTTATTAATTTGGAATAATTTTCGAATTGGCCCCTTTTTGCATACGAGCAACAGAGCTCCTACTGGCGTGCAAAAGGATCACTTCGCCTAAAATTTGAATTAAAAATCAATTCCAACTGTTTGATTATTCAAATCCGTTCTTATTAAATCCTGCAACAACAAGAACAAATCTGAAAGATCTTTTCAACTTTTAAATATTGACTTTGTGAAAGAATAAAAAATTAAAAAAAAAAAAATGTCCAAATGGTAGGAAGGGTTAGAAGACTCGGACGGGCGAAGAACGAAACGTAAAAAAAAACAAGAAAATTAATTAAAAATCATATTTCACCCCTGCCGATTGTTTCAAAAGTCATATTTCTGTTGACTTAATGAAAAAAAAAGAGATCCATAAAAATAAATAACTTTCCATCCAATTAGTTGAAACCCTTCAAGTCACAAATCAAATTATCAGAAATCCAAGTTATTTCCTTCACCCCCTACTACTACTACTACTACTACACCACCTTATGGCCGGGGAAAACCTTAACCCTTTATATTTTTCCTTCAACACGATCCAACCCCTATCAGTGAACACTGGGCCCGGGTCGTTACTTTATATTAAGAACCACAAATTCCCTTCGACTTTTAAAAGTGTTGAACTGTGTAATTAAAAAATCTAAGATCGAATACAAATTGAGTTATTGCTGTAATTTTGAACACAGCAACAACTCCTAAAATACACCCCATATTGCAGTTATTTAAATCGAAAACGAAAGGGTTGTATTGGTTGGAAATTGTGTAAATCATAAATATTGTATACGGATTTTTATTGTTGTATTTGCACCTAAAAAAAAAAATTAAACAACATCGAGGGTTGGGGGTGAATTGAAGACGGCTTTTCCAGATAAGGGATTGTTAGCGTCTGGTACGAATGTTACCAGAGCGAGGTGCGCACAGGGACCTTTAAATTAGGAAATAAAAAAGGGGTATCGTTGTAATAAATTTTTCCGGGATTCCTTTTTTTTTTTTTTTAGAAAAGAAATTTTAATACTGGGTGGAGTGATAGTATAATGATACCATTAAATCATAGTAGACTATGAGATTGTTTGGCTTTATCAAAACAATTGATTGATTATTCGACATTAAGAGTAGATGGTCAATATTGCTTGATATCCTTCTGAGTCAATCTCAGGATTTATTGACTTGTTAGATGATCATAGACGACAATTTATTATTTCTTATATTCTTTTGTTTTCTATTCCCCCCTTAGTTGTTCCGTTCTTCACCACCACAATTTCTTTATAAACGGTATGTCTTTTGTCTCTTTTGACAATGATCTCCAATCGTAGTAGGCGGAGTTTCTTGATCTGTGTTTGTTCAAGACTCCTCTCCTCTCTTTTAAAAGACGAGCTGAATACAGGGCGGACGAGGCAAAAAGATCGCCTCGTTCGTTAGATGTCAGTCGGACAATTACTTGAATGTCACTGGCATTGACGCCGCAATAATTGGAAACAACTTTTATTTCTTCGCAATATTTAATTTAAATTTAATTCCTGATCTTGTTCATTCTGCATCGCTGTTGTTGCTGTTGTTGTTGCTTCTTCCGGTTATTTTTTTATTCCTTTTGCTTTGATTTTATCCCATTTTGTCATGTGAAAGTCTTGACATCAAATCCGATTGTCGTTTCCAATTATTTCAACCCCCTAGTATTTTATAGAAGCACTATCACTTTATAGGGGTGCTCAATTTTATAGGAAGTCCTCTTATTTGACGAGCGATTTTGAAAATATTTCAAGAATTTGAAGCTTATAACTCATGGGAAAGCTGGTCAAAAAACATTCTTTTTACTATGGTTGCGAAGTAAAAAAAATCAATTTTTGACCAAGTTTCAACTCAGATACGAGGCCCAAATTTTGCCATGTAAGTCCCCAAATTTCTGGCAAAATAGGAGTTTACTGTATTTTTAGAGTTCAGCACCATTAGTTACGAGGCCCAAATTTCGGCTTTATATAGGACGAAAATTTTAGCAAAATTTGAAGCTTATAGCTCATGGTAAAGTTGGTCAAAAGATGCTCTTTTTACTGTAGTTGCGGAGTAAAGAAATCAATCTTTTGACCAAGTTTCAAATCAAATTTTGCTAAATGATTTCCAAGAGGCTTCATATAAATCCCCAAATTTCTGGCCAAATAATAGGAGTTCCTATATAAACTGTGTAGTTTTAGAGTTCAGCACCTCTGTAGGTATAGATCGAATTGAAAAGGCGAACAAAACGGTAACAATATGAGAAAAAGAATGAAAGAAGGCAAGTTTTCTGGGTGCCCACCTACTGGCCGAGTTGATTTTTTATTCATTCAAATTCGTGTAATATTTTTTAATTTTGAATTCTTAAGCAAAATGATTGGTTCCGGTGATCGGTCATCCGATTTTAATCGCTCATAGATCAACATTTTAATAATAATAATAATGACGATTGTAGATTTGTAAGAGATGATCCAGCAGGTGGTAATATATCGGTGTATATACGACGATATAAATAAAACTTTGACGCATCCATAATTGCGAGCACAACTTTAATACGATCGGTAGTTTTGATTTATTGTTGGACCCCTGTGATGTGACGACACTGCAGGTGGTCGTACCTAAATGTTACGCCACTGTCGTCTATCAATAATCGAAATCGTCGATTTTATTGGAGATTACAACGACCCTCTTCTAAATTTATTTTCTAAATTCAATTGAGAGAATCAAAGGAATTTTCATAGTGAATCTAGAATGGAGAATTGAAGCGGACCATTAAATGAATATGCCTGAAGCGTCATTACAACAACTACCACCATGATTTTACTACCGCAACTACCACCACCACCACCACCAACGAGAATAACAAGAACAACAATAACAACAAGAGAACAACGGCAACAACCTTTGACCCTCCTGTCAAATTTCCTGGCCTTTGCTGGACTACGCTTGTATTTCCTTTGTAGTCCAATTCACATCAACCCGTCGGCAGATTAGCGCCTTCTGATTGTATTCTGTAATTATCTACTAGCCCATTTTGTCTCTAATAATAACCACCCCAATTGAAGACTACCCTCTTTCTATCTCTATCTCTATCGCTATTACTAACTTAAAAAAAAATGAATCAAAAACAAGACTGCATCATAGGTAGAGTTGTTAAGAAAATTACATTAACGATTGTCACAACCAACTCGGCTACTGTTTCTTTTATTATAAATCTAATTAACAATGAATATAATTTATTTCTCGGTTTTTTTTTTTGGTTCGTGTGTTTGTATGTGAAACGTTTCTGTTGGAAATATGTGCGCGCGGTCTCCTCTATGCCCGTCACAAACATCAAAAATACAAGTCACATAATCATAAATGCTCCTATACTCAACGTATAACACCGTCAACAGACGATAAACCAAATCAAATCATACCACTTCATCTCCATAGTTGCACGTATAATGCTCACAAATACATAGAGGAACAGTTCAAAGTGAAAGAGAGACGGCCAACAACGGACTGGGAAAGAGTTTTTCAGAGATTTTTGTTGTTTCATTTGGCCGTTGGTTTGTTGGTAATATTTATTTTACAAATTTATGAGTAAAGATTTTGATCTCGGCTAACTGCAATTATATGTCGTGATGTATAGGCTGGTCTGTGACGCGACCAGAATGCTCGCTACCTGAATATGTTTTTATTATCATCATCATTATTATTACTATTTTTATTATTATTATTATTGTATGCAGATGAGAGGGGATAAAAGACTTGATCTCTTTGCTTTGTCTATGAGAATCATGGATAGATTCAAAATTCATATTTTATGGCGCGATATTTGTGCGCATGCCTATAATACAGTTTTGTAAACTGGAACTTATTGTAATTTTAAATAAATGCCGAGCCGCCACTGGCGATAGATCGGTGTTAATGTGCGTGTGTGTGGCTGTTATAATTACTATTGTTGGTTTCGATTCAACGTAATTATTTCAACATTATCGACGGACAGGAAACAGGTGGATAAATATCGTCTTATCTTTCCAACAAATACGTCGATTACAACGAATTTCTTATAATTTTTAGAGTAAATAAATAAAACACCTGCTCGTACAATATATTTATAAAATCGAAGTATTGTTAAATTGTTGATAATCATATAAATTTTTGCCGGTGAGTGTTATAAACTCATTTGAGTTACTTTTAAATGAAACACACTATACTTGACTATAGATAAAAGTTCGTATCCTGTAAGGGTGATGTGCTTATGACACTAGCTGCTACAAAATAGGTGCAATAAAGCCTCAAGGGGCGAGTTTACAAGCTACAAGTCGGTGAGTGCGCTAGCAGTCGAGTACACATACTTGCTCATTGGTAGACCAATATTGCTACTGTGAGTAAACGTGGCTAGCTCACTCAAAAGCCGGCGAATGGCGTGTATAATAGCCGGTACTTTTTCCAAAATGTTTTTACAAGCAGTTAACGAAGCGAGTGTATCGAGTACACTTGACTAGTTTACGAGATGCTTGTGAAAAAGCCGGCTTATAAGCCTCAAGTACATGGGACAAGTTTACAAGCTTCAAGCCGGCGAGTCGGCAAGTGCGCTAGTAGTCGAGTACGCATAAAATTTTCTACTTGCTCATTAGTCAACTAACTGCTATCCAGTTATGCAAGCTACTGTGAGTACACGTGGCTAGTTTACATGCTAGCTCACTCAAAAGCCGGCAAGTCGCGTTAAAATAGCCAGCACTTTTTCCAAAGTGTTTTTACAAGCAGTTAACGAAGCAAGTGTATCGAGTACACTTGACTAGTTTACGAGATGCTTGTGAAAAAGCGCGTACACGGGACAAGTTTACAAGCTGCAAGCCGGCGAGTCGGCTAGTAGTCGAGTACGCATAAAATTTCTTACTTGTTCATTAGTCAACTAACTGGCGTGTGCTTCTATCCACTTATGCAAGCTACTGTGAGCACACGTGGCTAGTTTACATGTTAGCTCACTCAAAAGCCGGCACTTCAACTTCTTCCAAAGCGTTTTTACTAGCAACTAACGGAGCGAGTGCATCTAGTAAGTCGCAAGTATACGGGGCGGGTTTACAAGCTATAGGCCGGCTTTTTCACAAGCACCTCGTGAACTAGTCCAGTGTACTCGTTGCACTCTTAGCGGCTTGTAAAAACGCTTTGGAAAAAGTTGAATTGCCGACGATTTTACACGCCACTCGCCAGGTTTTTTGAGCGAGCTAGCATATAAACCAGCCAGCGTGTACTTACAGTGGCTGGTAACATTGATTTCCACACGCCAGCGAGTTGGTTACTCAGCTAATGGAAAATTTTGAGTGTACTTGACTATTAGGGTACTCGCCGACTCGCCCCGTGTCTTTGAGGCTAGGGGTTGCCCCATGGAACGCTAACTAGTGTTTCGGTCTTAATTAGTAGTGTTTTTTTATAAATTTTACATGGAACTTGCTGTATTTCGTCGCGTCTGTGTTGATGTGTCTATCTTCCATCAAAATCTATAATAAAATTTTTCATCGCCATTAAGATTTTCAAGATACCCATCAATATATCCATATAGAGATTCTCGTAAAATGTAAATTGAACATTTTCTAAGAAGTAGTGACATATTTTCTGTCGATCCAACTAAATCAAAATACACGACCATATAATTCAGAAATTCCATCGTTTCTAATTTCCCTGTTCATTCTCTTTATTTATTTATCTATTTATTCTTTTATTACTATCAAGATGATAACGGTGGTGGTTGAGACAAGGGGGTTATTTTCTTGTTGCATTATTGTACCTACATCTAGTAGACGGTGTATCGTGGAGGCGAAAACACCTAATAAATCGGTGGTGGCCGTGCCCCCATGACACAATGACGTATGAGTCAATAAGGCGGCGATATGTTCGAGTGGGCCATGACCGATCGTCAGCTGGTGCCCCTGTTGTGAGCCCATGCCGAGCCAACTCTAATCGAAGATCTGTTATCTGACAACCACCGATAGCGTAAAGGTTTTTTGATAGAGACACATGGACTATAGGAAAACAGTTGATTTATTCAATATTAACCCAATGGTTTGAATAGATCAGATTATTGGGTTTGGAAACAGAACAAAAGAAATAACCAAAACAAAAGGGGTAGTAAAAATGATGCAAATTTGATGCAATCGATCATTAAAACTGTACATTTTCATAATAATGTCAATCTTTTCTCGATTTGATAATCAGAAATTTGATCTAAAATGCCAGTTTATAACTAGCCGATCCATCATCATTTGATAGATAACAAAAATTAGAAATTCTAATCAAAGACAACTGCCACCTATTCAACTTTCTAGAATAGGGGAAATTTTTGGATAAAATCCCAACAACGATAGAAAAAAAACCAATAACATCTCAGATTTCTGATATTTGTACTGATCAGAATTCGACAACGGGTTTTGCACCCTCCTGTGGTGGTTCATTGAATATATTAACAAAAAAATAAAATAAAATAAAAACACTGCCAGGTAGAAAACAGGGTAAAAATAAACGAACCCGTCAAAAGATTGTTTCCAATAAATTATTATCATTGATTTAAAGCGAACAATAATGATAAAAATTCGTAAAAATATACAATACGTTTCGTTTGAAAGTAACCACGAGGTACAATATTATTCCCATATACAGTGCGTTCCATTTAATTTGGTTTTTGAAGATAATTTTCGAGTCTTCTGGGCCCATTTAGCTTCCAATACCGCCCTGATTAGAATGGTATTCTGTAATTGTTTCGAGACGCTATAATAATCGATTAGTTTGTAATTAGTGTGATTTATTTAAATGAAATCCATAAGTAATCAACATAGTAGGCATATACCTACAGTGTGTAAAGTTAATTCAATTGTACTATCATAAATTAGATGTCAACACAAAATTCTCTCCTTCTCCTTAACTACAGCTACTATTACTTACAACTATTTAGATAGATTTATTATATACTTATTAGATCGGATATTCTAAATTATTGCACATACGGTTTCTAAATTAAATCGAAAAGTCGTTTTAAAATAATTCATTGCTCTAATGATTCTGTTGGCACTCATACACATTTAAGTATAGAAAATACAGAACCGGCTTTAAAATTATCTCCTCCAATTCGATACTATTGAATTGTTTCTAAAAAAAGTAACCAAATATCAAATAAGAATAAAAGAAAGGGAAGCATTGATTGCCTCCCATATAGAATCAAAGATGAAATTGCACACAGCAGGTGGATAAAGGTGCCGATTTTTTCCCCCGTTTTTTTCCAAAAAGACTTTGTGACGCTTGTACTGGTGTTAATCAACAGTGACATCAGGCGGTCCTTTTATTGAACTGCAATGTAAAATGCATAAGAATGATGATGATGATGTTGATGATCTGTGTAGAAGAGTGCAATTGCATTTTTTCAACTGTCGATACTACACGTTGATTTTAAGTTTAAAATCGTGTTGCCAACACTCAAATCAATTAATCTTTGTAATTTCCAATTCTTTATTTTCTTATTACTGTACATATAGATAGTAAAAGTATATAAAAACTTTGTGTATAGTTATTTTCAATACTAATGACAAGATTTATCGTTCTGTTATGTTGGCATTACTATCGGAAATTTCTTCGTTTTTTTCAAGAAACAAAACAATAAAATTGAAATAAATTGAAGAGCTACCTGGGTGCATTATGGTCGTTGTTGTTGTTGCGAGACAAGAAAATTGAATAAATCGACTTTTATCTTAGTTTAGTGATCTTTTTTAAGCGACCAAAAACGACTCAATCAAACAGGATGACATGTCAAGATTTTATTATAAAACATCGAATAGTTGTCATCTAAATCAACACGCACGCACTCGATAGTTAAACGAATAATTGGACAAATTCATATTAATTTTTACCCATTACTTAAATAATTAACTAACAATAGATACTTTAATGCAGTTGACAATATTAGTTGATGATCATTGATGTAAAAAAAAATATCAAAGAGTGATAGAAATTTTCAGCTGAATCATTCTAACAAATTCACATTGTAGTGATCTTGTTTGTTTTTAATCCAATTATTTCCAATGTTAGATAGAGATAGATATAAAGATAGATAGATAGACAGATAGATAGATAGGCTACTAGTCTTCGACAGCCAATTAACTTTACATCAGGTGCTTCAATTATTGTCCATCATCATTATTTGTCGTTGATTTGTTTCCATCACACGACTCTTACCAATTCCCACACAGGCTCTTCGTTGTTGTTTTTTTTTTTTCGTCGATTATTTTGGAATTATCGATAATTTGTGGGATTTTCGACAAATCGTAAGTGGTTATAGGTGTTCCACTATAGTGCTATTATTTGAGCAATTCGAGAATTCATAGAAGGCTCCTGGGGGTTATTTTGACAAAATTTGGACGTCGAAGCTCATTGTCAAAAGGAGCTTTGGTCCAACTTCTCGATGGGCTAGGAGGTTCAAATTTTGCCCTGGGTGCCTCCTGAGGGTCGAAGCTCATTTTCAAAAGGAGCGTTTTGGTCCAAATTCCTGATGGACTAGGAGTTTCAAATTTTGCTCTGGGTGCCTCCTATAACTCATTCAAATATTTTTCGAATTACTCATTGATTGATGACATGTTTTCTTATTGTATTCACAAGTATAGCTTATTTCTGTTTCTTCGTGGTTTTTTTCGTCGATTATTTTGGAATTATCGAGAATTTGAGGATACCAATTGTGTTTCACTATAAAGATTATTGATTCTGCTATTATTTAAGCAGTTCTAGAATTTGTAGAAGGCTCCTGGGGGTTATTTTGACAAAATTTAGACCTCGTGACTCATTTTCAAAAGGAGCTTTGGTCCAACTTCTCGATGGGCTAGGAAGTTCAAATTTTGCCCTGGGTGCCTCCTGAGTGTCGAAGCTCAGTTTCAAAAGGAGCGTTTTGGTCCAAATTCCTGATAGACTAGGAGTTTCAAATTTTGCTCTGGGTGCCTCCTATAACTCATTCAAATATTTTTCGAATTACTCATCGATTGATGACATGTTTTTTGATTTCCAGAATAATCGGAATTTCTTATTGTATTCACAAGTATAGCGCTTATTTCTGTTCCTTCGTCGATTATTTTGGAATTATCGATAATTTGTAAGTGGTTGTAGGAATCAATTGTGTTTCACTATAGAGAGTATAAATTCTGCTATTATTTGAGCTATTCGAGAATTTAGAAAGCTCCTGGGGGTTATTTTGACAAAATTTAGATCTCGTGACTCATCTTCAAAAGGAGCTTTGGTCCAACTTCTCTATGAGCTAGGACGTTCAAATTTTGCTTTGGGTACCTCCTATAAATCATTCAGATATTTTTCGAATTACTCATTGATTGATGACATTTTGATTTCGGAAAAATTGGAATTTCTTATCATATTCACAAGTATAGCTTATTTCTGTTTCTTCGTGGTTTTTTTCGTCGATTATTTTGGAATTATCGATAATTTGAGGGTACCCATTGTGTTTCACTATAGAGAGTATAAATTCTGCTATTATTTGAGCTATTCGAGAATTTCGAAGGCTCCTGGGGGTTATTTTGACAAAATTTGGATCTCGTGATTCATCTTCAAAATGAGCTTTGGTCCTACTTTCGATGGATTAAGAGGTTCAAATTTTACTCTGGGTGCGTCCTGAGGGTTATTTAGACAAAATTTAGACGTCGAAGCTCATTTTTCAAAGGAGCGTTTTGGTTCAAATTCTTGATGGGCTAGGAGTTTCAAATTTTGCTCTGGGTGCCTCCTATAACTCATTCAAATATTTTTCGAATTACTCATCGATTGATGACATGTTTTTTGATTTCCGGAAAAACCGGAATTTCTTATTGTATTCACAAGCATAGCTTATTTCTGTTTCTTCGTCGATTATTTTGGAATTATCGATAATTTGTAAGTAGTTATAGGAATCAATTGTGTTTCATTATAGAGAGTATAAATTCTGCTATTATTTGAGCTATTCGAGAATTTAGAAGGCTCCTGGGGATTATTTTGACAAAATTTGGATCTCGTGATTCATCTTCAAAAGGAGCTTTGGTTCTACTCCTCATGGGCTAAGAGGTTCAAATTTTGCTCTGGGTGCCTCCTGAGGGTCGAAGCTCATTTTCAAAAGGAGCGTTTTGGTCCAAATTCCTGATGGGCTAGGAGTTTCAAATTTTGCTCTGGGTGCCTCCTGTAACTCATTCAAATATTTTTCGAATTACTCATCGACTGATAACATGTTTTTTGGTTTTCTTCTTTGTTTTTTTCGTCGATTATTTTGGAATTATCGATAATTTGTGGGATTTTCGACAAGTCGTAAGTAGTTATAGGAACCAATTGTGTTTCACTATAGAAAGTATAAATTCTGCTATTATTTGAGCAATTCGAGAATTGGTAGAAGGCTGCTGGGGGTTATTTTGACAAAATTTAGACCTCGTGGCTCATTTTCAAAAGAAGCTTTGGCCGAATTTCCGATGGGTTAGGAGGTTCAACTTTAGCGCTAGGTGCCTCCTGTAATTATTGAAATATTTTTCGAATTACTCATCGACTGATAACATGTTTTTTGGTTTTCGAAAAAATTGGAATTTCTTATCGTATTGACAAGTATGTTTAGATGTGTGTGTTGTATTGTTTTTGTGTGAAATATGAATTTAATACAGTCTATCATGTATTTAAAGCCCTCCTTTTTAGTAAAGAGAACGACAACATTTAGGCAACAGTTTCAGGATTATTAATAAACATAATAATAAAGAACATAACAGGGACGTTAGGGCTTTAGACACGAACATCGTCTTTACAAATCATTAGTTATCCTTTAGGCAAGCTACTGAAGTCCACCACTACCACCACCACCACCCCCATATTCCATCTCTTACCAATATTAATTAATCATCCACAATATGCATCATGTTATACGAACATATTCCTATTATAGTAAAGTTTATTATCTGGCAATATTTTATAAACATTAAAGAACCACCTTTGTTGAACGAAATTAAATAAAATAAATATGGATTTCCTCAATTTGACATACAACAACAACACGTAGTGTGGAATCATAAAAACCGAAAAGAGCAAAGAGGGAAAACAGAAAACAACAAATCTTTTTTTTTTTTCGTTTTAACGTCTCTCGTTTGATAACTGTTGGGATAAAAACCATAAATAGAGTCTTATATAGTCTCTGTTTTACCTGGTAGTATAAATTTATACTTCTCATGAAACCTGAACGACTTTATCTCGAAATAAATATTAGGTACGCACTTTATTAATTTATAACGTGGGAGCGATAAGGAATGAAATCGTGTTGAAGCACAACAACAAACGACAACAATAAGAACGAGCAAGTAATTGTTATGCACCAAAAAAAACGAATTTCGTCAACAAAAAATTTAATTGTTTCAACATATTTCGACATATTAATAACGGATATGTCGTTATAAACAATAACAATATTATAATTACGATCATTTTCAAGTGTATCAGTTAAGAAAATCGACTTGTTGTCGTTAGTCTTGTTGCTATTGCCATTATTATTATTATAATGTTGACGATTTATGAAGTTTTCAGTTGGTGTAAGCTTTCAGGAATATTCTAACAACTTTCAATCATGCAATCATTAAAGCTTAAATACACACAAACATATTTTATAATCTATGTGTGTGTATGTGTAGTATAATGTGGTATTTAACATGTTCGCATATTGTTTAAATTTAAAAGTAGGTGGAGACGGTACAAGAAACGTTTTACATAACATACAAAAGTATGCACGTTAACTAGAAGAAAATTACTAATTTGTAACGAAAGCAAAGAAAGCGAAACAAAATATATGAATGCATAAGCAACTCCATCTATATTTCTATCGGAAAATTACCTTCAACATTGCAATCTTAAAATTCGAAAATTATTGAAATTAGAATGACTTTGAACAGTTTTAGGATGCCATAAAGTTTGGATGAATAGTCAGATTTAAATCATTAAAATTATGCATAGGAGACTTATGTTAATTAGGTGAACGTTATTTGAGCTTCTACGTTGAATTCAACGCAGATTCTTTAAAATACTTGCTAAATCACCTATTAATTATCGTGTAAATGGCAAGTTTAGATGCAGTTTTCAGAAAATACCCTTAATTCTAATTCAAAATACGATTCGTACCGATGTAGAGTGAACTTTTGTCTATCCTCCTATATGAGTTTGATTCGATTGATTTAAATTTTAATAGGCAAAATTTGGATTCCACTAAAACCATGCTTTGATTCCGGAAATTTCCGAAAAATAGAGCCAATTTCTCAAAATCTACAACCCTCAGAGATGAAGAATCGGATTTAATCGATATTTCTAACCACATTACATGAGTTCTTGTACTTTTGGGGCGTTTTTCCAAATTTCCCATATACGCATGCTATTCGAGTAAAGTTTGATTTATAATTCGCCTATTAATTCATTGTTTAATATTAAAACTTTCATAAGAAAGATGTTAAAATTTAAACGAGAGATGTAATCATAATCCATACGGTAGACTAAACTAAAAGTTAAAGATAATATAAGTTTGATAAACATGTTATGAATATGCAACAAGACATGACTGCCGGCATATTACCACCACCACCACCACCACCACCACTAACGTTAACATCAACCCCCCCAATTAATTAACCATCGCAACGTTATTTTTAATAATTTCCAATACTACAATCAATTAATTTATTATTTCGTAATTAACACTCTTGATTATAAACCAATTTCTACATGATACGGGCGCCCTTTCTTCCATCAAACACAAACTATTAATTAAACAATATCGGATAATCTGCAATTATTCTAAATTAGTATTGATGAGTATCTATAAATGATCGTTTAATTAATAATAAGCCTTTATTGTTAATTACAAATAGGAAAAAATATTCATTTATAATAGAATAAAATACGGGATTATTTACATTTTGAGAGGATCTATAATGTTTGTATATTATTTGTTTTGTTAAAATAATAATAGTAGACATAATTTAAGCCTTTCGGTTCTAACTGTAACGACTAAATCAAGAAATGACATTGAGGACATAAGACCGTAGGATTAAAATAGACAGAGAATAGGATTCCAGTAGTTGTGACTAGACTGACAGCTTGTCTATGATAGAATACCATTTAATATCTGTATCTATATTTTGTTGAATTTCGCACGAATTTTCAACAATTATACAATTTCAAATTGAAACCGTTAGAGATTAAGTTCTTCGACAACTGCGCAAGTTACAGCGCATTAACCGGCTTGACTTAAATTGTTGATTAAGTTTTTCGACAACTGCGCAAGTTACAGCGCAACTTTTTGAAATAGATGCTAGAGATTGTGTTGGGCAAGTTAGAGAATATTAGTCGGTTTGACTTGTGGCTAATTGTAAAAATAAACGGTCTTCAATAAAGTTTATAGTTAAATTCCTCTTTCTTGCCTTCGTCAGATCTTAATTGTTGTTTTAAATAAAACGATCAAGACAAAAAACTAATAAAATCTCATCTGTCCGACTATAATAATCTTGATTTTATTGATCAATAATTGGTAGATAATGATCCTTACAGGTCTATGTTAATCTTTGTTTTATAACGATTTTTTTCACATTACAAATAATGGTTGGTAATAAAAATTGGCGCCTATTTTTATATAGTTTTCGTCTACAACAACCCCTATTTTGTATACTTACCTTGACTTGGTATAGAATAATTTCAAAGACGGTCCTGTTGATAACGGTGGCAACACGATTGGTAGCACACTGTATCTTGTACAAAGTCAATTGTTTCGGCATTGCTCTGTAATCTGGCGTGTTGTAATGGCATCATTACAATACCTGACCACGTTGGGTGGTCACTCTTTCTATCTTCTACAGCATCGTTTCTACTCTTTTTTTGCCCCTTTTGCAGATACATCAATTGAGCTCTGATCGATATTATGGACAGATGATATCCCATTATCAATCTTCATGGTTTTAGTTTTGTAAAAATTGACAATCGTCACGATTCTTTGCTTTAGAATTGTATAAAAAAATTAACAGAAAAACAACAACAACAAATACCACACACATGTAGATAGAATATCCGGTTTTAATTAAATCAAATTTAGTTAGTTGATTTCAGTCTAATTAATAACTTGACAAAAGATTTCCTGAGCTCATTTTGATTGATTGTAATTAGTTATAGGAAAGTTTGTGTTTCTGATTCATGTCTAAATACAGAATGTTTTGCGGCCATATCTATTCAAACTTTCAATATATCTTTATCTTTAATAATTAAACTATCTATCTTTATTTAACTTAACATATAATCAATTATAATCTAAGACATAGTGGAAGTGAGATAGATTTATAGATAGATATAGATTGTTGTTGAAAGATATGGTTCTTATATATTATATGGAGCAAATTTTGTTGTTGGTTAAGTTTTGTTTTGCGTTATAATACTTCCCTTGGAAAAGTTTAGTCATGCAGTGAATAACAAATTTGCGATTATGGAAAATATATTTTCTTACTTAACTATA
>JACDRQ010000689.1:0-23949 GCA_013841215.1 Hycleus cichorii
TAATTTTACAAAATTTATGGAAGATATTGAAACTTGGCTTTCACTACTTAAAATTACGCTAAATTAACTTTTAAAAAAACATAAACACTTTGCAAGAAATTTAGATTTAGTACCTTTTATTTAATTTTAAAGTTGTGGAACTATCCCGGCACATCCACCATTTTACACTTCTTTTTTGGACTCGTTCTCTAATTTTTATCAATTATTGAGAATGTATCGAAGATTACGATATATTGTTTAAACTGCTTCATTCTAGATTAAATTATCTTTAAAATTATAATTGATACTTTATTGAAATTTGAAATTTTGTATTTGTTATTAAATTTTAAATTTAACTATTACACATACCTTAGACATCTCTTTATATCGTGTGCTTCATTTTGGTCTATGGTAACCGCCCTTATTTAGCGAGCAATTCGTAAAATATTTCAAGATTTATAGGAGAATCTTTGGAGATCATTTTAGCAAAATTTGGGCAACGTAGCTCATCGTGAAGTTGGTCAAAAAACTCGTTTCTAACAAAATTGCGATTTTCAAAGGTGAAGCACCCACATACAATGACTAAGACTGACTCAATAATGCTCTCAACGTAGTTTTTCCATTTTTCTCCATCGCATTTCGAAATAAAAGCAAAATACTCCAGAATAAAATGCAGAGCAACGAAAAGAATCAATGTCGGAAGCCATTCTAAATCATTTGTCATGACATGTCATGACAATCGCCACTAGAGCAGAAAGAACGTTTTTTGACCGACTTTCAAATGAGCTACGAGGCCCAAATTTGGCTAAAATAATCACCAGAGACGCTCAAATAAATCCTTGAACCATTTTACGAATTGCTCACCAAATAAGGATAGTTTTGATTACCGGCGCATTCACCACTTTACAATTCAAACTTCTGCCCGAATTTTTATTAATTTTACAAAATTTATGGAGGATATCGAAATTTGGTTTTCACTGTTTAAAACTACGCAAAATTAGCTTTTAATAAACCATAAAGACTTTGCCAAAATTTTTGATTTAGTGTTTTTTATTAAACTTGAAAGCTGTGCAACTATCCGGCGCATCCACCATTTCGCACACAATACAATTGCCCTCTTTAAATTTTTGTTAATTATTCGAAATATACAGGAATTATTAAAATTTAGTTTTCACTATTAGATAGTACATTAAATTGGCTTTAAAAACGTAATAATTGCTTGGTTTTGATTTAAAATCTTGTATTTTTTATTGAATTTTAAAGCCAGATTTTCAACTAATTTAACTCTCAATCTACACCAATCCACAAGATAATCAAAAATCTGTCTCAAAATCTTTGGACTTCGTTCTAGAATCGAAAATACCTTACCATGGAACTCCTTCACCTTATTCTTGGCCAGTTTTATCCCCAAAACAAAAAAAAATCCAAAAATTCGCCCAATTAGTGCAGTTTCTCCGCTAATTTTGCATATTTGTAACAATTAAAGTCCAGTTGACCGAATTGTAATTGTCACAGTATACGTTTATTTATTTCAAACGAAATTATTAATCAGGGATTTTTGTATGGGATTCAATCAGGATCTGGAACTAATAGAGTACAAACGAATTATTCATTATCTTTTTAATTTAATTATCAACTAGAATAATTTATAAATATAGCGCTAGAATAAAAACAAAATAAAACAGACAACAACGGAAATAATCAAAATAATGATAAAAACAAGAGGAGAAAATCGAGAAAAAAAATCGAAACAAATTTAAAATTAGTATAGCAGTCTAAAAATTATGAACATTTCAATTATTGTTGTTTTGTTCCAATCGTAATTATTTATAATTAAATAATTAATCGAGTATTTGCTGTTGTTTTTTTGTTTTTTTTTTGCAATTTATAATTCAACAAATGACTAGAATTCTTGTGTTTTGACTAGAGTTAGAGCGACATTATTTCATTTTTAAGTACGTTTTCTACACAGTGAGAAAGAGGGCAATTCTTTTCTTATCTAATCAATGAAAATTTGAGATAATCAAAGAAATACCACTCGAATTATGTCTGTACAAATAGAAAAAAATCCAATAAAAACAACCATAATATAAAAATTTGAGATTCACAACTGTCGTAATAATTAATCATAATTAATTAATTAATTAATAATTATAATAATAATAATAAAGTACAGCCCTCACTTTGATAATTTTATAATTAAAATATCGATTTCGCTTCAATTAATTCCAATTAAATTGGAAATAAACGAAGAAATTAGACAACACTAGAGAACTTACAAATTAAAATCACAATTTACTGATGATTCTTTCAATGATATTATCTACATAGAGAGCAAATGAGTTAGAAAAATAATCGTAATTGATAATAATAATAATAATAACGGGTCATCGAAATTATTTCCATTTAATTTAAATGAAAATAATTAGCTCCCTTAAATTTCTTTCAATTGAAATCTTTCTCAATTTTTTTTCGTTTGTTTCTTTTTTTTTTGTCTTAAGATGATCTTTCAACAAATACAAGCTACAAAAAGGCAACATTCTTTTAATTTCTAAAATTTACGTAATGTGTTCGTATAATTTTTTTTTCAAATAGCTTTAAAAATCCCAATTAATCTCAATGTAAATATACCCTAATAGTTTATGTATTTATATATAATTTTTTCCCAAATTAAATTCTTACTATATCTGTTCTTGTTTTAGTTTTTTTTCCAAGTTTAAATTTAAATTTTAATATATACACGTGCCTTAACGAATACGTGTTTTAATTACTAATTACTTACTTAATTTTTTCTTCTTTTTTTATGTATGTATGTATGTAGTATGTATAATTATATAAATTATAGATTCTGTAATATTTTCATATTAAATTCTTCCATTTTTTTGTTATAATTTTTTTTAATTGATGATATTTGGTTTTGTTTTACTATGTGACTGGTCGAAAACGTCTACAACGTACTTGACTTTCTGTTGGTGGTTCACCAACAGGTGGTGGTGGCGGTGGTGGTTGTCCTTCGGATGTATCGGGTGAACTTTCCGTACCACCACCTATTAAACATGTCGGAATACCACGTGTACGTACACCTAGAAATTTGAGATGTTAAAAAAACGTGTTATAATCGATGGAAAAACTGAAATTTTCCGCGAAAAATGACTAGTTTATCGGGAAATCTCTGGGAGATTTGAATTTGCTATAGATTCTGAGGAAATTATAGAAAAATCGTTCATTCCGACTGAATTATCGGGGAGAATATGTTAAAAAATAGAAGAAAAAACAGGCTCTAAAACTACCCTCTCGAAACCAGAAATCAATTGAAATTTTCCAAAATGAAGACCACTCTAATACACCTTAAAATAACCTTTCCAATACTGTTATATTCATTGTAATCTGTCATCAAATAAAGGAGAAATCGATTGTTAAAAATTGAGAAAAAAATGTAATGTAAACACTCGAGTTTCTGTCAATTTTTCGAAAAATTAACAAATGTATTGGAAAATTTCTTAAAGATTCAAATAGTGCTTTCAATTTGCTATAAAATATGAGAAAATTATTTAAAAATCGGTAATATTTACTAAATTATAGGAAGAAATATAAAACAAAATAGTGTATAGATCAAAAACAAGGTGAATTAATTGAACGATTTGAAAAATAATTGAGTATTCGTAGGGGGAGTCCCAAAAGAATAGTTGAGCAAAATTAGAACTTCGTAGCTCATCGGGAAGTCGGTTAAAAACCGCAAATTTTGAACAATGTTGCGTTTTTCACCAATCAACAACACGCATAAAACGACCAAAAATTGCGACATCGTTTGAAAAAAGCGTGGTTTTCGTCGGCTACCCGATGAGCTACAAAGTCCTATTATTGTTCAAATACTTTCAAAGTAGTCAACGTTGTCTTTATAGAAAAATATCCTTGTCAATACAGTTAGATTCACTGTAATCTGTCATTAAACAAGGGAGATATCGATTATTGAAAATTGAGAAAAAACTGTAATGTAAACACTCGAGTTTCTGTCAATTTTCCGGAAAATCAACATATCAATTGGAAAATTTCTCAAAGATCCAAATAGTGCTTTCAATTTGCCATAAACTGTCAGAAAATATTTGAAGAATCGATAATATTTGCTAAATTATAGCCGAAAATATATAAAAAATACAGAGTGGACCATTTTAAACCGTATAGTTTAAAAATAAGGCGTATTAGTCGAGCGATTTGGAGAATATTTTGAGAATTCATAAGGGGAGTCCTCAAAGAATAGTTGAACAAAATAAGAGCCTTGTAGCTCATCGAATACTCGGTTAAAAAACGCTCTTTTTGAACAATGTCGCGATTTTCACCAATCAACAACACACATAAAACGACCAAAAATTGCGACATCTTTCGAAAAAAGCGTATTTTTGGTCAACTTTCGGATGAGCTAGAAAGCCCAACTATTATTCAAATACTTTTAAAATAATCAACGCTGTCTTTATAGGAAAATACCCTTTTCAACACGGTTATATTCACGATAATCTGTCATCAAATACGAGAGAAGTATCTGTCAATTTTTCGGAAAGTTAACGAATCTATAGGAAAATTTCTTAAAGATCCAAATACTGCTTCCAATTCGCTATAAACTGAGAAAATCTTTGAAAAAACAATAATTGCTAAATTATAGGCGAAAATATAAAAAAAATACAAAGTGGACCATTTTAAACCGTATAGTTTAACAGGGCAAACTAGTTGAGCGATTTGGAAAATATTTTGTGGATTCATAGGGCAATTCCCAAGGAACAATTGAGCAAAATTAGAACTTCGTAGCTCATCGGGAAGTTGGTTAAAAACGCTTTTTTTTCAAACAATGCCCTGATTTTCACCAATCAACAACACACATAAAACGACCAAAACTCGTTCTAAAAACGTGTTTTTTGGCGTATGAGTTTCAAATACTCATGATAAATGAACTGTCTTTATAGAAAAATAGAGATAGATATTGAACTACCTCCTGCTGTTGAATGCCGTTTAAACCTGAGATTCAATTGGCTCGGATCTGTTACATATTTATCGACTTGTCGACGTCGTCTTAAACCTGGTGTTAAATCACCTGACCATGACATACATTTTGATAAACGTTGTCCACCCTGACTGACAGCTATTGGTATCTTTGATATCCTACCAGCATCCATTGTTGCAGGACTTGTCTAGAAAATTAACAAAAAAAAAATTACAATAATTCACTAATAGAATACCACTATTATAAAAATTAAATTACAGAAGATTCACGTAATATTTGACTAGCATTATCTACACCACTATCTTCATCATCTTGTTGTTCGTGACGTTTATCACGAAATAATGGATTCTCGGTTGCATCGTAATATTCAGATTGTTCCTCAATACCAGGACTCAAACCATTGGCCAATAAACGTCGCTCTCTAATTGAAACAAAAACAAAACAATTATAATTAATTTAATCGAAGAGATGTAAGTTGTATTCTCAAACTATCTAGAGATTCGTTACTATGACAACACTGTCTACAATTACATTATATCTCCAACGTTGTTATGGTAACGAATCACCAAAGAGTTACAGAATACGACTGATTCAGTCATATTTTAATAGCGTTGTCATGGTAACTAATCACGAGAAAGTTAGAGAATACGATTTCTTGTTGAAAAGGAGTATTCTGCAGCCTATCCCATTTAAATTAAGGGTAATTCTATTAATTATTGAACGATATGAAAAATACTTTGAGGATTTGCATCGAAAAATATAAAATCTTAAAAGTCTGTAGAGGTATACAAAGTTCGTCGAAAAATATAAAATCGTAGAACTTTGTAAAAGATTACGAAGTTCGACGAAAAACATAAAATCGTAGAACTTTGTAAAGGTTTACGAAGTTCGTCGAAAAATATAAAATCGTAGAACTTTGTAAAAGTTTACAAAGTTCGTCGAAAAATATAAAATCGTAGAACTTTGTAAAGGTTTACGAAGTTCCTAGGAAATATTTTGGCAAAATTAGAACTTCATGGCTTATTGAGAAATCGGTGAAAAACTGCTTTAATCTGACCATATTGCGTTTCACATGCATATTGGATTGGTGAAAATCACAACATGGCTAGATTGAAGCAATTTTCCACCAATTTCCCAATGAGCTACGATGTTCTAATTTTGCAAAAATCTTCCCTAGAGCTTTCTCTACAAAACGTGAAAAGATTATTCAAATCGTCCAGCATTTAAGGATTATTTATATGGAATAATGAGTTGGATAAAAATAATACCTAGTTTCAGTTAATGTAGGAGCTGGAACGAATGTTACAGCCGGATTTGTACCCAAATCAACCGATGGTGAACATTTCACTTCGATTTTTTGTGATTCTTCTCGATTATCATCAACATTATCATTATTACAATCATCATCATTATCACCATCATCATCATTTTTCTCAATAGAATTTCGTACATTTTTTAAATTATTATCACAACGTTCTTGTGTACTCGTTGAACTACTATTATCAGACATTGAATGTATTAAATTATTTTTAATTTTTTCTACACATTTCGATATTGGTTTTTGTAAATTATTACTACAATTCTCAATATCATTATTTAAATTTGATCCACTTAATGATAATTTCGGTGATTTTAATCTAGTCGTTGTTATAATTGGATTATTATTATTATTACTACTATGATTATTATTATTATTGTTATTATGATTATTATTATTATTTAATTTGGAAGTTGATTTTTGTTCTATACTGCAACTTGATGATTTCGAATCATCATTTTTCCTATGGATTTTATCTAAAACTTTCTCAGGACTGGGACTTTTTTTTAATTTCTCTTTAAAATCATTATTATCATCATCATCATCATTTTCTAAACTAATCCGTTTCTTAATTGAACGATTATTATTATCAATTTGATCGATATCAGGTGCAAAACTAATTTGTTCCTTTTTCGGGCTTGGTAATAATTCTTGATCACGTTCTTTACTCGATTGTTTCAATATACTTTTAGTTCGTTCTAATTTCATTTTCGGTTGTTGTTCATTATTACCATTTTCTATTATTTTAACTGGTGATGTTAAAGTTTGTGGCCTTTGAATTTGTGTTGAATTATTATTATTATTATTATTACTGATAATAGAAGGAACATTTTCTTTTGGCACAACACGTATCTCTAATTTACCAGCAACTTCTTGTAAACCTTCATCATTATCATTATCATTTGGTTCTTGTTTCAAATTATTATCACCAATATTACTATCAATTTCAATTTTTTTATCGTTATTATTACGTTCAATTAGATTAATTATTGGTAAACTATTCCATTTATTATTCTTGTTATTGTGTTTATCTAATTTTTCTTTATCATCATCAACATTATTATCATTAGTGTTATTATCATCATTTTGTAAATGTCTTGAGGCAACATTACGCATTACATCAACACGAAATATTAAATCATCAAAGGCTGCCTGTTGTAATAATGGTGGTTTTAAACCGGAACGTACATATGGGCCTAATGATGGTGTAGACCAAGCTCTCGGTAAACTACCTGTAACAATAAAATAATAATATTTAATAATAATAATTATGATAATACAAGATTATTGAATAATACACAAACAAGGGTGTTTCTTTGTATGTATAAATGATGAAGATCGGGAAAGGGTGAAATGATTACTCACCCTTATGAAAGAGATTAATAATAGAAGCCATATTTAGAGGGATATTTAGCCATTTTTTTTTCGAATATTTGGTCCACACCTAATTGTAAAAGTGTAAAACTAAAGGTGTATATGGATTTGTGTCATTTGTGATGTAAAATAAGCAAATAAATGCCATAAAACTATACTCTATTTCTAGACTAGGAGTAATAAAGCCGGATTTACACTAGAAAGTCACTAGAAACCAAAATTGGGTAGTTTTGACCATAAATTTCGATATTTATGGGTTGTTTTTAATTTAAATTAATTTTATAATTAACAAAAGTGCTATGATAACTTCAAAATTATTTTTGAGTTGTGTAAACTTGCCTGTATGAGAAGCTAGGATTTAGGCGCGAAATTTAAATCCTAGTTTAAAAATAGAGTATATAAAGACAAATATAACAATTATCGTATAAAATTGATAGTAAGATCGTCTAAAATACGTCAAAGTTTATAAATTTTGATAAACCCAAAAAAGAAAAGTGTAAAAGTTGCAGTACAAATGTGTCACATTGTTGAAAATCGTTTACAAACAAGAAATGTGTCAAAGTTTATAAAATTTGTTTTCTATTCGAATAGAAGCTTCCAATTGATGCAAAATGTAAAACAATTTAAAGGTGTAAAGGTGTCAAAAAACCACAAATTTGTAACAATGTCAATAATTTGGTAGCAAAATGTAACAATTCAAAAGTATAAATGTGTCATAAGATCATAAATTTGTAACAATGTTTAGTTGCAAAACGTAACAATTCAAAGATGTAAATGTGTCATAAAATCATAATTTGTAGCGATGTCAATCATTTGGTGCAAAATGTAACAATTTAAAGGTGTAAATGTGTCATAAAATCATAAAATTGTAGCAATGTAAATTATTTGATGCAAGTAAATGTCATAAAACCACAAATTTGTAACAATGTCAATCATTTGGTGCAAAACGTAACAATTCAAAAGTGTAAATGTGTTATAAAATCATAATCTCTAGAAATGTCAATCATTTGGTGCAAAATGTAACAATTCAAAAGTATAAATGTGTCATGAGATCATAAATTTGTAACAATGTCAATCATTTGGTTGCAAAACGTAACAATTCAAAAGTGTAAATGTGTCATAAAATCATAAATTTGTAGCAATGTCAATCATTCGGTAGCAAAATGTAACAATTCATAATTGGAAATGTGTTATAACATCATAATTTCTAGCAATGTCACTCATTTGGTGCAAAATGTAAGAATTTAAAGGTGTAAATGTGTCATAAAATCATAAATTTGTAGCAATTTGGTGCAAAATGTAACAATTCAAAAGTGTAAATGTGTCATAAAATCATAATTTGTAGCAATTTGATGCAAAATGTAACAATTTAAAAGTATAAATGGTTACTGCATTGTGTCATAAAATCATAAATTTGTAGCAAAAATCGAAAACAAACAAAAATGTAACATGTATCAAAAGTTCATGAATATCAAAATCTTCAATATGAATAAAAATATGATTCAAAATTTACCCATTAATTCTGGATAATCTTCAATACCAGCAATATTAATACATTTTTTATGACTAGTTCTAGAATCTTCACTAATACGACTTAATACAGGTGGTACAATATTACCACCACCACCACCACCAATATCATTTTGTGATTGTTGTTGTTGTTGTATAAGAATACCACTGCGATGTTCTGGACTTTCCGGTTTCCATTCATTATCAGTTGTCTCTTCACTATCATCAAATTGTGATTTCCATTGACTAGCTAATGTTAATGCACCACCACCGCCACGTGTCATTTGTTGACTAACATTCTCATCATCCATTAATGCAAATTGTGTTACACTTTGATCACGTGTACCAACACCACCGGAACGTGAACTACGTACAGCTGATGTTTGACGACGTCTTGTTGGACGTTCTTGTTCTGGTGTTGCTGGTGAATCAATCAAACTACCACCACCATTACCACCACCACCACCACCACTACTATTTTGACCGGATGTAACAACCCTTAATCTACCCAAAGTTGCAACACCCGATTGACTCTTTCTTAATGGTGCCGGTTTTTGATTAACATCAGATGTTGATTTTGCTGATGCTAAACCATCGTTATCTAAACGTTCTGGGGGTTGTTCAAGATGTGAAGTAGCCCTACGTCTTGGTTGTTGTTGTTGTTGTTGTTGTGGTGGTGATTGTTGGGGTTCTTGTTTTATTTGTTTTTGTGGTTGTTGTTGTTGTGGGGGTGGTGGTGATTGGGTTTGTTCAACAACAGCAGTAGCATTACAATTATTATCAACAGTTGTTGAACGACCAACTACAACAACAACAGCATTATTTGTTTGGCCTTCTGTAACTAATGGTATTGTATTTTCTGTTTCAATACGTCGTCGTCTATCTTGTTGTTGTTGTTGTACATCTTTATTATCAGTAGGTTCGATATTCTCTTGATTATTATCAGTTGGTGTATGTTTTGTTGTTGTATGTCTTGGTAATGATGGTTGTAATGGTATTTCCGGTGGTATATTATCAGTTTTCTCCCAATCATATGGATCGGTTGGTTTAACACCACGGCGTTTCATACAACGTTCAAATAATCCGATCAACATCTACAAATTTACAACAATTTTAATTCTTTATTCCAGTTTTATGGAAAATCAAATTCTAACCTAATTTCACATGTACAAACCGTCTCTTAGCAATAGTCGCCATCTTGTTATTTATGTTACTAAGAAACGAATGGTTTGCTCAAATTAGGTTAGAGATTTGAGTTTCTCTACAATTGTAATTATTTACTTGATAATCTGGTTTATCAGCATATTCTAAACTTTGTATATGATCAAGGAATTGTTTCAGATCGGACGGTAAATGTTTTAATAATAATCGATGATCATATTTCTCTTTCATTAAACCAACTTGTTCTTTATCTTTAACTTTCCTCCATGGTAATTGACCATTAACAAATTCAACTAACATATAAAATAAACTCCATAAATCATCATGACGGCCCATTTCTATAACAAAAACAATCACAATAGTGATTATACAGCATGTATCACTTAAATAGTTCTTAAGGGGATGGTTCAGTGAGAAGGTCATTTTCAAAACAAAAATTTTCGTGCATTTTNTTCACGACAACAACGAAGAAATGCTCTTTCAAATGCCGTTTAGATCATTAAAATCCATTGGAAAATGCACGAAAATTTTTGTTTTGAAAATGACCTTCTCACTGAACCCACTGAACCATCCCCTTAAATAGGTGTTGCTATAAGAGTTAAGACTATTTGAAAGGAACAGGGTGTAAATTTGATATAAATTAATGGAATTATGGGTAATTACCGCGATTTTTGTGCGCATTAATACTGGCATATCGGACTGTACCACGGAAACCGGCTGCAGCTCTAGGTGCCCGGACTTCCCCGGTTGCTGTTGTATATTGACGTGCCAAACCAAAATCCAACATATAAACTTTTCGACAATTGTATTGTAAACGTCCCATTGAGAAATTACTCTAAATTTGTACAAAATAAACCACAAAATTAATGAATAATCATCGAGAACAACAATTCACTCCAATTTTTACTGTTATTAAGGCTCTCGCTCGAAGGCAGTCACAATTCTTTGTAAATTTACAATCTGACTTATTTGAACAATTTCGAAAAAATTGCTCATTCTAGGCGATATTTTCCGAACAAACGGAAAGAAAATTAAAACACGAATGGGTTGACCAAGAAGCTGCAACTTTTCTTAATCTAGCGATATGTGTTTCAATTGATTTTATTGAAAATAGAGCCACTTGTACTACTGAATGTTGACATACTTTTTTTGCCCAAAAACACGGTTTTTTGTAATTATAAAAAAATTCGGTTTGATTATCCAAATTCCATGGGGTAATGGTCGTGCACAATTGAATTCCGAATCGAATAAGATATGCCCCATTTCGATATCTGTTATCGTTTTTGAGTTGTGGTCGATTTTATGTTATCGTTGATTTCGAGCGACAATCTTAACAGTAAAAATAAGGGATATTATTGTTCGATAATTGAAGATTTTTGTCAACATACAGGTTTGATGTCGCGATGTAAAAAACCAACCGAATGTATACTTTCGATTGCTTTCAATATTTGTAAGCCTAAACGTAATGTTGTTGATAAACTAAAAGCGGCTCTAGGTTGGGCACGACGTAATTCGGCTAAATTACGTCCTTGTAATTGCATTACAACATAATTGAAACGATCATTTCTACCACAGCCAATAAACCTGCAACAGAATCAATTCAAATTGTGATTTTAACAAACAATAATTAATTAAATATCAATAAAAAATCGATAATCTATAGTTTTATTGAAGGTAATTCGCTTGAATTTTATAAAAACAACACAAATCCAACGAATAAGAATCCGATTAGGTAAACCGAGCTAGTTTATCGACAAAAAAAATCCAATACTGATTGAATTTCAAGATTTATTAGAGCGCATTAATGTAAGGTTTCCTCAGTTTTCTCTTATCTGGATACAATATTGAACGATAATAGTATGAATAAAATAGAATTATTTAGAATTACAGGTTGAACGTGCTGTGCATATTTCTTGGCAACTATTCGTTATATTAATCGACCTTTTCTTAGACGAATTCTCATCGAATTCTAATCAAATCTGACCTTTTTACGTGATATTGTTACAAAGCGAATAATAATCTAAAAACTGCCCTATTATTAGATTTCTGTCATTATTGTTGAGATATAAATTGGGTAAAATTGCCAATAGAATCGATTTGAGAAAGTTTACTATAATTTTAGTTAGAATTTAATTAATTGGTAGTTTTAAAAGAATACTACAATGATAAGATAATTAATTTAAATTGTCTACAGTTGAGAAATTGATGATAATTGAATTATTTCAACATTAATAAGACTCCATCTGGTTAATGAGTTTAAGTTAAAATATCAACTAACAATCTTAATTGAGGATTATCGATTTTAACGTTATCTCCAACGATTAAGAGGCTTATAAAATGGTTCATTTAAACCATCGAAGGGTTATTAAATAACAAAATAAATCGATAATAAATCGATTCTAATTTAAGGGGTACAAAAACACTCATGGTCATTTCCTCTTAAGATTTGAAATCTAGCTCTAAATTAACAATTTCAATACAAAAAGACTCATTTAAGTCGCTTAAAAGGGTAGTAGAATTGAGAATTTTAACGTCATTAGGAGCTACGCTGAGTTATTCTATTGGAAACATTAACTAATAATTTTAATTGAAGATTTATAGCGTCACCCCAACGATTGAGAGGGTTATAAAATGAGTCATCGAAGGGTTATTAAAATTTCAAAATCGACGATACATTTCCCTCTTGGAATTGAAATTTGAAATTTATACTCAAAATTAACAATTTCAATTCAAAAAAACTCATTCAGGTCGCCCAAAAGGGTGATAAAATTGAGAATTTTGATGTTGTTTTTATGGGTTAGTGAGAATCACTCAATTTCAAACATTAATTGAAGCTTATCGATTTTAACCCCAATGATTAAGAGGGTTATAAAATGATTCATTTGAATCATCGAAGGATTATTAAAATTTTAAAATTGTCCATTAATAAAATTGTGTCTTAAACAACAAAATAAGTGAATAGGTTCAACCCCAATTGAGAATCTTCCTAGATTACTGATTCTAATTTAGGGATACAAAAAAAACTCATTGGACATTAGAAAATTATCGATAAGCTTCGCTCTTGGAGTGGAGATTTCAAATCTAATCAGAAATTAACAATTTCAATACAAAAAGACTCATTTAAGTCGTCTAAAGGGGTAGTAAAATTGAGAATTTTTAGCAGCTACGGAGAATTATTCCATTTGAAACATTAACTGACAATTTTAATTGAAGATTATCGATTTTAAGATAAGGGGGTTATAAAATCGTTCATTTAAATCTTCGAAGATTTATTACAATTAAAAAATTGTCGATAATTTAAAAATTACTAAAATAATTATCGAACTTAAGCCACATTTGAAGATTATTTAGACAGATATAGAGACTCTTTGACTCTGATAAAATTGACAATAAGACTCCCTTTTGGTGTTGAGATTTAAATTCTACCTAAAAACAGATCATTTCTACAGAAAATGACTCATTTAAGTCGTCTAAAGGGGTAGTAAAATTGAGAATTTTCATGTTATTTTTAGGAGTTACTGAGAATTACTCAATTTGAAACATTAACTAACAATCTTAATTGAGAATTATCGACTTTAACGTTATTCCCAACGATTAAGAGGCTTATAAAATGACTCATTTAATCCATTGGAGGGTTATTAAAATTTCAAAATTGACGATTATAAAATCGTTTCTTCAACAACAAAATAAGTCGATAGTTTCAACCCCAATTGAGAATTTTACTAGATTACTGATCCTAATTTAGGGGTACAGAAAATTCATTGGTCATTAGAAAATTATCCATAAGCTCTCCTCTTGAGATTTGAAATCTAGCTCGAAATCAACAATTTCAATAAAAAAAAACTCATTTAAGTCGTCTAAAGGGTAGTAAAATAGAGAATTTTTAAGAGCTAAGGAGAATTATTCTATTTGAAACATTAACTGACAATTTTAATTGAAGATTATCAATTTTAACGTTACCCCACGATTGAGGGGGTTATAAAATGGTCCGTTTAAATCTTCAAAGATTCATTACAATTATCGAACTTAAGCCGCATTTGAAGATTATTTAGACAGATATAGAGGCCCTTTTACTCTTATAAAATTGATAATAAGATTCCCCTTTGGTGTTGATATTTAAATTCGACCTAAAAACTGAGCATTTCTACAGAAAATGACTCATTTAAATCGTCTAAAAGGGTAGTAAAATTGAGAATTTTCATGTTATTTTTAGGAGTTACTGAGAATTACTCAATTTAAAACATTAATCGGCAATCTTAATTGAAGATTATTGATTTTAATGTTATACCCAAGGATTAAGAGGCTTATAAAATGACTCATTTAAACCATTGGAGGGTTATTAAAATTTCAAAATTGCCAATTAATAAAATCGTCTCTTAAACAACAAAATAAGTCAATAGTTTCAACCCCAATTGAGTATCTTACTAGATAACTGATCCTAATTTAGGGGTACAAAAAAACTTATTCGTCATTAAAAAACTGTCGATAAGCTTCCCTTTTGGGATTTGGAATCTAGCCCGAAATTACCAATTTCAATACAAAAAGGCCCATTTAAGTCGTCTAAAAGGGTAGTAAAATTGACAAATTTTAGTGGCCAAGGAGAATTATTCTATTTGAAGCATTAACTAACAATTTTAATTGAAGATTACCGATTTTATCATTACCCCAATGATTAAGAGGATTATAAAATGATGATTCGTTTAAATCTTCGAAGATTTATTACAATTAAGAAATTGCCGATAATTTGAAAGATTATTAATAAGAGTCTATTTCAATTATCTTAAGCCACATTTTGAGATTTTTTAGACAGATAGACCCTTTTACTCTTATAAAATTGATAATAAAACTCCCTCTTGGAGTCGAGATTTAAAATCTAGCTGCAATTGAGCAGTTCCACGCAAAAAGACTCATTGAAGCCGTCTAAAAGGGTAGTAAATTTGAGAATTTTGATGTTAATCTTAGGGGTTACTGAGAATTACAATCTTAATTGAAGATTATCGATTTTAACGTCACCCCAACGATTGAAAGGGCTTAAAATGACTCATTTAAACCATCAAAATAGATTAAAACAGTATTAAACAAAAATTACAACCCCAATTGAGGAATTATTGGAAAATTATCGATTTCAACCCACATTTGATTATTTAAACATACAGACTCATTGGCTACTAGAAATCGTTTAAGGGGTAGTAAAATTGAGAATTTCTCCGTTATTTTTAAAGATAATTAATCAAATTCCACAATTACTTGAAATCGGTCATTTAAATAAAGAAAACTACCCTCAAACCATCAATTTTGCAATTTCTCCAAAGAAATCTCATCAAACAATATAAATCGACAAAACAATTGACTCATTGGCTGCTAGAAATCGTTTAAGGGGTAGTAAAATTGAGAATTTTGCCGTTATTTTTAAAGATAATCAATCAAATTCCCCAATTATTTGAAATCAGTCATTCAAATAAAGAAAACTACCCCCAACTTGTCAATTTTGCAATTTTTCCAAAGAAATCTCATCAAACAGTATAAATCGACAAAACAATTGACTCATTGGCTACTAGAAATCGTTTAAAGGGGTAGTAAAATTGAGAATTTTTCCGTTATTTTTAAAGATAATCAATCAAATTCCCCAATTACTTGAAATCAATCATTAAAATAAAGAAAACTACCCTCAAGCCATCAATTTTGCAATTTTTCGAAAGAAATGTCATCAAACAATATAAATCGACAAAACAATTGACGTAACCACTTGTTTCTAAATGATAAACAATAATTTACCGTCGCCAAAAATAAAATTTCGCAATTTCCTCTATAAATAAATAAAATAATCCACACAGACAAGGTCATAATTGTCATTTATATCGCGACCTATCACAATGAATAATGATAACAAACATAACAAATAATAAAACAAAAAACTAAAATTACCTGCATATATGTTCTTTGCCTTGTAATTTCTTTAAAACGGCCACTTCCATCTTCAATACCTGTTTAGGTTGACGGGCCGATTCCACTTTTAATGCCACCTGTTCGCGTGTTATCAAATCTAAACCTTCATAAATCTCACCGAAACCACCACCGCCGATCTTTTTAACCACCTGCAACATTAAAATTGGAGAATTTTCCGAATTTTTTGGTAAATTATAAATTGTAAAATTCAACCTTCCATCGTTCTTTAACCACATGGCCCGGCTGCAGCAGATCCTCTGAAGTCATTGTGATATTGTTGTTTTGATCGGTCGAATCGATCTGGCCGTCCCAACTTAATTTCTTCTGCCTGAACAAGACAATTTCAAACAATTATTTTGTTAAATAAAGCAATCGGGGGGCAAAACAAAAACAAAAAGAAAATATAATCACAGCTGATTGATAAGAACGCATGCGTTACAATACAAGGAAAAAACCATTTTCGGAATGAAACGCCCGGACATTATTGATTTTTCCAACACGATTTTCCCATCTTCCACTACATATGTGTTAGTGTATATTTATACATATTTACAATACACACACACATATATACAACAATATTGGATTAGTAACAAAACTACCCCTAAATTTGCCGATCATCAAAATAACGACCAACCAATCAGATTTCGTTAATCCCCCAATTATGGTCGTGTTAATTATAGAATACCACCGAAATTATATCACAACAGGTAGATTTTCACGTCTAAACAATGGGAAAATTGCGAATTTTCCGACTTAATTCTCAATAACAATCACAAATCTAGTTGCCTGTCAAAAGAATTTCCGTAACAAATGACTAACACACAACTACAATAACACCTAAAAATCGGCCAATTAAAATCGAATTTTCTTTATAAATGAACATGCAAATTACTCAATTATTATGCACAGAATTGAAACGAATTGTTTAATTAATTAATTAATTAGTTTTATGATTAATTTCTTACGATTTAAACAGGTAATAATAATCAATAGAGTCGCCATCTTTGATACTGTCATGAAGATAGTTGCGTTTATACAATTTGGCGCTGTTGTTGATTTTTTTGAAATTAGCGCAACCTCGACAACCCTACCACAAAAAAAACCCCAACCATACCAATAAATTGTTTTAATTTCATTAATTTTGTTAATTTTGATAAATTATCGAATAATTCGAGCAATTCAAATTATTATTTTCAATTAGTTTCGATATAAACACCGCAATTGTATAGTTTTTGTAGTTATCTAGGGTAAAAGTAAAAATCCCCAAACACAGTGGCGGCGTTGATTTCTCTAATTACGCTATTTATTGATAAATCATCGATAATATTACAGAGAATATCGGCAAATATCGGAAAATTCTCGATTGTGGATTACCAACCGAATTGGTGGTGTTAAATTTGTGTTGATTGCATAAATCGTCTAAACAATGGTAGCATTTGATCCAAATACCGATAATTTCCTCGTTTTTACACGGATCTTGTTTACGATCCGGCGTAGAACAGCCTCGTTTAGACACGCCTATAATTAATTAATTAATTTGAGGTTAAATTATTGAATTATAGAGACCTTTAGAGCTGATTATTGTTAAACAACCATCATTTGGATCGTAGCATTTCAAGTGTTGTTTTAATTGTAAACAATCCTGTTGGCCGTTACAATAATAACAAATACGACAATTAACTAGAATTTATTAATTAATCAATAATTAAATTAAATTAAATCAAATTAATACCCGAATTTCGATTAATTAATAGAACGAATAAGAGAATTTGTTGTATTAATAACAGATTCATGTTGAACAACGACTGTTCATTGTAACGTGGATCAGTCCCAAATAAATATTTTTAGACGATTCAATTCGGTTTTATTATTAAACCATTCTGGGTGAGTTTCGTGTGGAAAATTCAACAAAGACAAACTGAATTTTAACGAGAAGAAAAAATTTTAAATAAAAATATCAACGAAAAGGTCGCAAATTCTATTTCGGTTCTACAGGATTTATTTTTAGTGGAAATCGGGCAGAAATAATTCTAATCAGTTTGACAATTTTGCAACGATTATAGCAAAAACAATGCTTTAATGGCTGTTAACGTACACATTTTCGGGTATTTTAATAGTTGGGGTAATTTGTTTGCTTGAGTTGGTAACAATTCGGGTAACAATTGGTTAATTTTTGGTTGTCATGGCGATGATATCATGGGTTAATTGAATACCTAGTTGTCATGACAACTTGGATAACAAAACAATAATTAATTGGAGTTGTCATAGCAACAATACCAACCTGTACGAAATTCCCTAAATTTCGATTATTTCCCGGTTCATTGGATTGTAATTATTTTATTTAGAATTTCAAAAAAAAAACCTGTTTATTTTCTTGATTAAAACTGACGAAATTACCATCGTGTTTACGTTGTAAAAGATTTCCCCGAAATACTATTATTTTTATTATTATTATTATTATTTTGAATGATTGAAAACAGACAATTTCCCAGAATGTTTATTGTAATTTTGGTGGATGCGCCGATCTTGTCAGTTTATATAAAATGGCCCGGTTATTCATCTTTTGACTCAATTTTAACCGTTTTGTTATTGTTTGGATTTCGTAGAAGTAGTAAATTGGTGATTTTAACTTGTTTTCCAAATATTCGAATCAGTGGCGGTTCGTTCAATCAATCTACTCATATAATAGAAAATTTTGAAATTGTTGCCAACTTAACAATTCCTGGATTCATGATTTTTATATAGAATCGAACAGTAAAATTTGCACCCTTATATTGGTACCATTGGGGAACTAAACAATTCGTTTATTGACATATCTGACGTATAACCTCATTTTTTTAATAATAAGTCTTTAATTATTGTTAATTTGAACGGTTTTTTATTATTTTTTTAATATTGGTAAGCCTAATTTTATTGATTTCTATTACAAGAGTTGGCTATGTTTTCGTTATTGTTTATTTGTCAACAACTGTCAAATATGGTGCAGTATGAGCCAATCTACGAGCGAATGTAACAAAATCATGGCCTACTATTAGTCGATATACACCCTGTATGTGTATATTGTAAGTTACATAATATCAATTTACGACTTACGTTCTTTGTTTATTGTTTCTGTAATTTTACCACTTTCTATATCGAAATAGTTGCATTTTGGAATTAGTTTCGAATGTACACAGTCACGAATAATTTTGGTTGTTTTTAATGTCGATTTATCAGATCGTTCTCTCTCTATCTTTTTGAAAATATTTGCACTGAGAATTTGTTGTTTATGACACACGTTGCTAGCTACCTTAATTTTTATTTATAGAAATAATAAAATTTTTGGAATATAACTCAATAATTTGTTTATTATTGTTGGAAACGAATTGAATCCAATTTGTGTAATGAGAAATTATGTTACGAAATTGGCCAATTTAAAAAAATTGTTATTGATTTAGAAAAGTGTTGGATTTCGATAATAATAGGGGATGATTGACCAGAAAGGGTGCAAATTGGGGTTTTCTACAGTTGGGTTAGTCACAATATTAACGAGGGTTGATTTGAGTTTTATTAAAATTGTTGTTTGTGAAGTAGATGGGTTGCTCACAATATTTTCAAAATTTTGTAGGTTAGAAATTTGGGGGATTTTATTGATTATCAAAGTTGGGCCTATCCTGACTGTACTGCAATGCCAGGCCAACCCGTGACAGAGGTGGAGCAAGCCCCTAGCCTCCGTCAATTTCCAAAAATCAGTTTAATATACTGGCCCCGCATGCGGGGAGTATCAGATATTAAGCTGATAAGAACAGATACTACACTTTGATCTTAGCCATTAAGGCCGAGAAGCGATACCAGATCCGGCAACAATAAAGCAACTCATACACTAATCTAAGACAATCAACAAACGACTTGTAACCGTTAGCGCCATCTAATCGACAATTACATAGTTAGATTTGTATATCCATCCTTATCTTACAACGCCACATCAAATCCTCTATCTCTATCACTCGAAAGTCAATTGAATCAGCAAATCTTCCAATATATCCATCTTTATCCTACAACAGGTACAACAAATCTTCCATCTTTATCACTTAGGTTTAAAGCATCCTTGTCTAACAAGCATACTTTAAATTTTCCATCTTTATCTCGTAATTACATAAAATGTACAAAAACAACCAATAATAAATAATTAAATAGGAAATTATAATTATAACCTTATAAAATAGAGTGGACTACCCCATCAATATGGGTTGCCAACTCAAAAAAATTATAAACATCGTGTGGTAGTAATTTATTTGTAAATTATCTTGCAGTTGGCCATATTTCATAAGTGTATCAATCAATCTACGACACTGTATAAACAAAACCAACCAACCTACTGCGATTATACATATTATAGAATTGTAGAGAGTGAAACAAACAAAGAGTCGTCATGGTAACGTTATATGCAAACGAATGAACAAAGCTACGACACTTGATCGTAAAAACATCGCCAACTACGACTTTAATTACCTTGGAAATTTAATTAACACCCAAGATTCAAGTGTGCTGTGAAAATAATCCATAGACTGTGCTTTTGATTACTTAGTGTTGTAGATTAATTCGGACACTTAATAACTACATTAATCCCAATTTTTGAAAAGTATGAATCAAGCTACGACAAGCAATTAGAAGGGAAATTTCATAGAACACTCGATTTAAATCAATTGTAGGAATCAAGAGTACCATGGAAATAATCCAAAGATGACTCGATTCAAATTGATTGTCAAATTAATTGAATCAAGTGTGTTGTGGAAATAATCCATAGACGTAACATATAGGACGAAAATAAGCCCACTGCAAATTTTATTTCAATACCGTGTTTTGGTGTCTAGTAAAAGTAGAGCCCGTCCTTGACTTTGATCCTAATTACAGACAACTTACCACTCGTTATTCGTGTAAAATTAGACTTAAAATAAGTGGATCAACTAGAAAAAAAAACTGGACACATGACAACAATGATGGCGTTAAAATGCCCGGCGCATCCACCAAATTTACACGCGAATTCTCAACCTTATAAGGGAAAATCGAATTATTTGTTGTAAAAATCGATATAATTGAATTGAAATCGTGTAAATGAAATAAGGAGTTTGAATTTGTGGAAAAGCAACAAAAATCGTGTAAATTGGGGGATTTTTGTGGAATTTCCGCGTTAAAATCGGTGACATTCTACAATTGACAAGATTTTGGTAAATTTTTATGAAATCGGTAGAAATGGAATTGAAGAATCGGAGAATGCGGAAATTTCTCAATCTTCGTGTTATTCGAGGCCACAACAACAGAGTCGCGTTAAAATAAGGCGAAATACAATTTTAGAGAACACATGAAAAGATAAAAATTAATAATAATACGGTTCGTTGACCTTCCGTGTAATAAGAAACCCAGACAAGGATACTAACAATAAAATCGTGTAATTACCGGTTTATTTTCGGAAAATTAATAGATCTACAACACGGAAAATTCGCTAATCATTCGAAAATCATTGGCAAAGTTGCAATGTCTTCACAATCATCGTGAATTGCAATTTCGACTAAAATTAAAACAATCCTCCCTTAATTGAACACGGATTTCAACCACAATTGAGCTAAATTAGGGGTAGACAGATTTGATGGAATTTCCCCGAAATTCGAAAGAGTCTATAAATTTTTTCTATAAAAATAAATTGGCGTTGTTTAATTTTAGAAAATTGACCGTGACGAGTTCAAATCAACTCAACCAAAATCACCACAATTCCAATCGGGTAAGGGTTGTAAATTGAGGGCTGGTAATACTCACCACTTCATCGTGGATTTCTGTACAAATTTCAGTCTTTTACCACCAATTTTTATGAATTTAACACAATTTCACTGGGTTGTTTTTACAAGATTGTCATGTTGTCTCGTTCGAATTCTAGCACAGAAATTTAAGGGTTGTTTTGGGGTTTATCGTGGCGATTTTCGGTGTTATTGTTGTGGCAACCGTAGCCAATCTGGCTGTGTACCGAAATTTCCCCGATAGTTTCATGAAAAACTTAGTTCGTTCATCTCCCACTAAAGCAATTATTTTTAGATTATAATCTATCGAGTTTCAGAATCATTATAATTTTAATAAATTTATTAATATTCAAAATAAATAAATAAATTTAACAAAAATTAATCCCCTATCAATTCTTTATCGATTTTTAATTAATTAATTTCAAATTATTTTAGATTAAATTTAAATCTCTTTGTTGTTGTGTTGTTTTCAATTCAAATATAAATTTAAATCAAGGTTTATAATCTTTTTTGTTTGTTTTTGATATTAATTATTGGTGATATTGGCGATAATAATTCCCCAATTTCTGAAATAGACAAGCCAATTTGGCAACAATTCAAATATCACCTGTACTACGGCACTGTACTGACCCCATTTCCGCAGATAATTGCTTTTTAAATCGTCCAATTTTTCTGTACACTCGATTATACAGGGTGTACAACAATATATGACAATGTCGTAGATTAATCCATACTCTACAGGGTGTATTTTATATCACAGTTGGCCATATTGTATTTATTCAATTTGACACCTGTCAATTGCACATAACAAAAGACCTCAGCACACTCGATTACAAGATTCAATTATTGGTTTACATGCTCTATTCGAGTTGGCCATGCTTTGAATTTTGATAATATCTGAATAAAGCTACGACACTACATAACTAAGACACAGCCAACTGGTATACAACGGTTGCTAAATTAGCTACACTTATGTAGTGTCGTAGATTGGTTCATACAAGGGTATTTCAGAATTGGCTGTGTTTTGGTTTCGTAGTGTCGTTGATTGTTTCACATTTGACTCAATTTGACATTTATCAAAAGGAACAGCCAACTATAAACGTGTATACAGGTGATTCCAAAAATTTAAATCTCAGGACACTCGATTATAAGTGTGCAACTTTCAATTATTGGTTTCCATACTCTATTCGAGTTGGCCATGCTTTGAATTTTGATAATATCTGAATAAAGCTACGACACTACATCACTAAGACACAGCCAACTGGTATACAACGGTTGCTAAATTAGCGACACTTATGTAGTGTCGTAGATTGGTTCATATAAAAGTATTTCAGAATTGGCTGTGTTTTGGTTACGTAATGTCGTCGATTGTTTCACATTTGACTCAATTTGACATTTATCAAAAGGCACAGCCAACCATGAACTTGTATGCAGGTGATTCGAAAAATTTAAACCTCAGCATACTCGATTATAAGACTGTAAGATTCAATTAATGGTTTACTCGCTCTATTGTAATTCATCTCGTAGTTGGCTATGCTTGAATTTTGTTAATACCTGAAGAAAGCTACGACACTACCTAACTATGTCAGAGTTGGCTGTTTTGGTTACGAAGTGTCGTTGATTGTTTCATACTTGACTCAATTTGACATTTATCAGAAGGCACAGCCAACTATGAAATCTTATACGGGGTGATTCTAAACAATTGCTTGTTAAAATTGAATTTACATCCTTATATCTGGTGTATTATGATAATTCACTTTATAGTGGGCCATGCTTGGATTTTGTCTGAACTAAGCTACGATACTAGATAACTGAGACACAGCCAACTGTGCCATATCTGGTATAATAATGGTTACAATGACGTCATAATTTGTGTCCAATTTTCTAGTGACATC
>JACDRQ010000690.1:0-24371 GCA_013841215.1 Hycleus cichorii
TGTCAATATAACTTCATTGTCATAAAACGAATTTGTTTTTCTGTCTTTATTTAGATTCGCCATTTGTTTTTGGCGGAAAATTTGTTAGCAATACTAATTCAAGATTTGTTCAGGTAGCAGCGTCACGGTGGTGAAAATTGGCATTTCATCGAAAATCTCCTTATCATGTTTTAGTAAAATTGATACGCCTGTCATAAGCAAAATGCTTAGAAATCTGGCAGGTCTTGTTAGAAATATTGAATCCGTTGACAGCAAATTGAAGAGCTTTCGAAATATCTGGGAAATTTTCCGATGGGTTCAATTACATTACAAACAAATTTCCATATTTTGCAAAAGATATGGAGCCTTATGCAGCTGTATATGCTCTTTCAAATGACCCCCCAAGAGATTCTAGTGAAAATTGGAAGAGAATTTGTTTATCAAAAATTGCAGTGCCTTTTAACAAATACATTTCCGCCTCTAACATTACATTTCTGCTTGTGGAGTGATTACCTCTGTTGTTTTTGCGGTACTTGTTGATGCTGTGGCTTCTATTGGCTCAGATAAACCTTCAAATTCCTCCAATTCAGCAGCATAAATTTCAGGTACACCTCTAAAATAATGTATAAAGTAACAATGTAGTAGATAATGTTGTACATACTTTGCAATCGGCTTGGCTTTTCTTGTTTTTTTCTCCGCAGTTAAATAGTGTGGTTGAAAAAGTCCCGGTGAATTTTCTTTTTTGCCATCTAGAAAATGGCAACTGCACACCCTTGAGCCGACAGTGGGTTTGGCATCCCTCCTATAATGTTTATTTAATACACACAATACTTATGTTAATTACATTTCTATTTACTATTTACCCAAGGAGCGTTAGCCATTTTCTCCGAATTTCTTCATTTTGCGGAAACCGATAGAAGCGGCATTTCTCGCGGACATTGTTATGGTTGCAACCAGGAGCCCAACAAGTTATGGCCATTGTGTCTACGTTCTAGAATAAACTCGCCTCAAAAATAGCGCAAAATTAATCAGAGATCATAAATAAAAGTTTTCCCATACCGTGATTATTCACTTGCCCAACAAATCGAGCTGTAAATGATACGATTTTCCATTTTAAACAAGTGAGGTTATGTAGGTTAATGTTGAATTACTTACGTATAATTTCTCAGTATAAAACGTTTCCTTTATTCTAAACTACTACAAAACACTAAAAATTAATGCTTACAAAGTTTAAACATTTACAAAAAAGGCACTAATGTAAATCAACCACGCTCTCTAAATGGATGCTGTGATTTGTTTGCATCCAAGACCTTGACTACGGATAACAAAATGGCGACCGTGACGTGGATTCAAAATGAGCGTATACATACAGAATGGACGAAAAGAAGCACAATCCTAGAAAAATCCTGTTTTCAATCGAAATTTAGCATAAAATGAGTGACGAGACTGTAATTTTGTTAAATACACATTAATGATAATGTACAAAACAGCGTTATTTTATCTCAATTGTTGTCTATAATTAACAAAAGATCAACAATTAGGGATTATATAATTCGTTGACTGTACTCTTTTCCCAACAAAATACAATTGTGTTGTATTATCATTATTATTATTGTTCTGTTAAAAATAACTAGGTAGAGCGATAATATATTTTATCACAGAATGTTATAGTTGTGTGGTTGCTTAGTAATTAAGTAGCACCTGGTGTCAAAATTGTTACGCTTTAAATACAAACATAAACGGGGTAAAAATAGAAATGTCTAAGGGTAATTTTTTAGGGAAACTACCAGATGATAGAAGAATCAACAATTTTCCATCGCCGTATAAATTGAATTCAACACCGTATCAACAGAACGATTTTAACGACAATACAAAGAAATTATTGAACCAAAAACATGAGTTTGACGAGAATTTAATTTGTAAAGTGATCATTTTGGGGGACGTATGTGTGGGAAAAACGTCGATAATTAACAGGTAAATTCGAATTGTTGCAATTTTAGATGATTTAATCGATTTTTTCCAGGTTTTGTTCGAAATTATTTGACACAACTTACAAGACAACAATCGGTGTCGATTTTCAAGTCGAACATTTCAATATCAACGGAATTCCATTCAATCTACAAATGTACGTATTCTAATAATTCAAAAATTGAAATCAATTCGTTTTTGTTGGTATTCTAGATGGGATACAGCCGGACAAGAGCGATTTAAATCAATTGCACAATCTTATTACCGCGGAGCTCACGGTATTATCTCCAATATTGATAACAGTAATTTTTAATTTATTTTATAGCGATTATCATTGTTTTCGATTTGTCGTCAATTCAAAGTTTAGCGAATTGCAAAATTTGGCTAGATGAGGCTTTAATTGCCAACAAATCAAACGATCCGTTCATCTTCATCGTCGGCACTAAGCGAGATTTATTGGTGAATATTTTCGGCTAATCGTCCAATTTCTTAATTGATTTGGTGGTATTCTAGTCGAAGGAAGCGTGCGAGAATACGGAGATTATCGGCGAGGAGACTGCACGGTGTTTGAGCGGTGAATTTTGGTCGGTTTCGGCGAAGACCGGCGAGAATATCGACCGTTTATTTACCAGAATTGCGGCCTTGTCGTTCGACAATTTAATCAAAAATTCGTCACTCCTGTCCGGGAAAACGATAAAAATTGGAAAAAATCTCGATCGTAAGTCGGCGATTTTGTGTAAAGTTGTTAATTAAGCTTAGACTTTTTTGCTAAATTTTAGCCATCACGATGCGAAGACGGCATAAATGGCTGAGTTGTTGTCCACTTTAATTTAAACGAACAATTATCGTGGTACTTTTAAGCTCTAATAACGAAATTATCAAAAATATTAACGATTTAAAAAGTGATTTACAATGAAGAATTCCTCTAATTATTGAAGATAAACCGAAATTCAGTAAGAAAACGTAATAAAAAACGAATTATCTGAGTTAAAATATGGTGAAATTCATTTTCATTCTCCCAAAATTGGTAGTTTAATTGCTAAAATGTACAATTTGAGTCACTACACTAGACAAATGGAAGCACTATACTAAACAATAAAATAGAAATAGTTGTTTAGTATAGGCAACTAATTATACACGCAATTTGTATACGACCAATAAAATTGCTCTGCGTAATTTCAATATAACCTATCATACGTCAAGGAAACGAATCATAAAACTTCAGTCACATCGCCAACTAGATAGGGTTAGTGTTTTTTTTCTGTTCTTTTTCTTATTGCTCAATTTCGATAATTTCCACTTAATTTTACGTAATTAATTGAATTTAATTCTTCGTAATAAATCGATAAATCCAATCGACAGTGACTCAATATTTAATTTTCTATAAATTTCTTATCGTCAAATAAATTGCACAAGTTCTTTTTCTTGTTCATTTGTTTCAGGTAAGTTCTTTTTTTATGTTATTAAGTTGTATTCTTGAAATGTTGCTATTTTGAAAAAATCGGCGCCAATTATCGTTTTTAATTATTTAATTAGAATAACGTGAGGGAAAAATTTGAAGCAAACAAAACGAAAAAATTACGTTTTGACCTTTAAACAGTTGCGATTATTGTATGGAGATTTATTATTGTAATTAGGATTGACGACGAGCATTATTTAGCAAAAAAAAATCTCGAATTATATTATCACCAGTTGTATCAGTTATTATCTAATTTTTAGATAATAAATAATTATAGTTGGATTGTGGATTGTTTTCGTGTTGTTTTTTTAGATTTTATTCAATAAAGGTAATTATTTTCACAAGGATATTTGCGAAAATTTAATAATAGGATAGTTGTCACAAGGTTTATATGTTTTGGAATATTTTTTTTTAATAAAAGTAATCCTTGATTTATAACGAAATTTATCGAGGGCTTTTTTGATAATTTTCTGGGGTCACCCTTGAGTATTCTCAAACAATTTAAACTATTTATAGTATTGGAAAATAGAAGGTCAATACACCATTTTAAATTTCAAGATCCTATACATTGTGACCGAAAAGAAGTGTATAATGCAAATAACTTCTGTATTTATCAAAATTTCAAAAAACGGAGAGACAGCTGACTTTTTATTTTTTAATTGTCTCTTTGCGACAAGGCCAAAACGCGAAGAAACGGCGTCATCAATTTGTTTAAACTAGAAATCCATTTTTGAATTTTTTTTCCGGAAGAGCATATTTTTCTGCGTTTAGACGTGTAAAAATTGTTGGGGGTTACATTAGAAAATTTTCGAGAAAAAAATTGTTAAAGTTTCCAAGATTTTCAGTCATCACAATTGTCATGCATCAGCATAGTATACGAAAAACGCGAATAAGCATTGCAAGCATTGATTTATTAAAGGATCAAGTATGCATAGGTTGAAAATTTGACGTAATTACTGACAAATATGGCGGATTAAATTGTGAAAAATAAAAATAAAATATTAGCAATAGAGATGATACAAACCATTAGAGATCAAATACACTTCAGTTTTATTCCGCCCTTCATCTCCATTGCTCGAATCCATCCACATTTCTCATTTTATTTCTGACAATTTAATCCGCCATGTTTGTCTATAATTATGTCAAATCTTCAAGCTATGCCTACTTGATCCTCTAATAAATGCAATGCTTATTCAGAGGTATTGTGTTTTAGAAATTTTAACAATTTTCAGAACAAAAATTCAAAAATATGGGTTCTAATTTTAAAAAAATTGTTGATGGTATTTCTTCACGATGGTAACTGGTAGTGTCATTTTAACCTCGTCGGAAATAGGCAATTAAAAAATAGAAATATCAACGAGTGTACAAAAATTTTGCGGTTGATTTTTGCCTGAATTCTCCGCCTTTACTTTTTTCAAAATTCCATTAAATCCCAAATTGAGCAAAATATCTGACAGTTTTTTGATTCTTGTAATTTTCATTGTAAAATTTTAAAATTCTTCAATTTGATTTTCGATTTCCAAAATATTTGGTATCTATAAGTGGTATTCTAATATTTTTATAATTATCACTTTGTTAGTAATAAAATAAATAGAATGTCATCAATTTTGATTTTTTCAATACTTTCGATAACAGTGATTTCTCATATTCATTTTGATAAAATTTCGAATGCGGTAGATCGTTTTTTTTTCAAAATTTAATGATTAATTGATAACTGTTATCATTCATCTTATGTACATATTATTCTCATGTAATCGGATAATTAACAATGGTAATATCAGTTTAAAAGGACGATCTACGTAAACAATTTTCAATATTGATACATTGAAAAACAATGGATGAATGTAAATTATCAGTATTTTTATTAATGACTTCGTTATAAGACGTGATTCTTATCATTCACTACAAAATTTAGTCGTTAATTATTTGCTAACAAGTTCTGTTGATAACGTAAATATTAACGATTTTGTTTTAATAATTATCACAATCATCAGATGAATTAGCAAAATCAATTAAACTCTTGTTTGTTTTCTTTCCATTTAGTCCCTCCACTTGACTCATTAACGTCAGCGCTTACAAATCACATTTATAGCGAAGTAAGTTCTAAATTGACCTTCATTTCAAATTCACTGTACGCACGTAACCATCCTTTGTGGAATAAGTCGTCTAATTTTTTGAAAATTGCAATTAGTGATAGTGATATTAGAACCAAAAAATGTCCGCGATTAGACTTGTTTCAACTGCCCTAATGACTGTAAGTTCGCTCAATTTTCTTTAATTAAAAATACGATCTTGTTATCGGGTGATTCTTGAAAAATTTTCACCTTCACACTCGGCCCGAACTTAGAAATCGCAGTGTTATCAAATTGAGGAAATTAATTGGTTGAACTTTGTTTTAAAAGTCCGATACAAGGGAAAAATTTTCTATGGTTTTTTTGTGTTAGAAACTGAGTAAATCAACCTGTTTTCTAATTAAAATACGAAAATAGAGAAACAAACAACAGGGACGTAATGGAATTTCTTATTTTCAACTCATGAATAATTCCATTTTTCCCCTGAATGTTTTTCGAATTAATTTAAGTTTGTTTTGTTTTGTAATTAATTTGTAATTATTGGTTTTTAACAATTCGAAAAGTATAGACGAAAGATTTGAATTTAATGCAGCGTTCTTTTAATAAATTATTTATGGGTTTAGTTGAATTTTAAACAATTTTATTTATCAATTTTTTATTAGGTTTTATTGCTTTTAAAGTCGCGACCTAAAGGTGGATCATTAGATCGAAAAGTCTTAAAAATGATGACTAAGTAAACTTATCAGAACATTAAATTCAGTGCAAAGTTAAATTGATAAGCTGTAAGAATAGCAAGTCTGAACGAAATTTTCAGGGCTGAAACTACAGGGACGGCGATTTCAATTCGAAACAAAGATTATTGCAAGAACAACCGGTCCTTAATTTGCACGGTTTACGTTTTCATAAAATCGTGCAAACTAAGGTGAAAATGCGGAAAAATTACGAATTTTGTGTATTTTTAGACGAATTGCCGTCTCTTTATGCCGGATATGCTAACTACACCTGAATCAGTCTCTGTTGCCAAATTGATTGAAACGTATTTCGAAATTTTTGCATACATTATTCATGAATGGCGAGAAGAATTCGATTTTCACATCAAAATTTTCAATAAATGACTATGAAATCTGAGTAATATTGACATTGATCATTATGCACAACATACCTTGAGTTTTTTATATTTCAAAAAAAAAAACTAGATGGACGTGTCTAATTACCAACTACCGACAAAAAACGGGTTTTCCGTTTATTCAATAATACAGGCCAAGGAGAATTTCGTGTTATTTGAATTTATTCATTACCATCGCGATATTGGGCAAAGTTCAATTTGTTTAGCTGAATCACAAAAGGGACGTTCGTTGTCTGCAATAATTCCGAAAAATTCTGTTTACTATAAAACAAAACGATTGCAATTGGTGATAATAGGCGCATTTCTATATTGAAGATATGACTCAATGATTTTATCTTTATCGTTATAATTTACTTCGTAATATAGTCGCGATAATTGATCATTTTAGTATTTCACAATGGACGAAACAGAGGCGAAAATCGGTGCCCAACAAATTCCGGAAGCTACCGAAAGTCTATTTAGTACATTGGATATTATTCTACTTACCTTACTGATTGGTGGTGTGAGTTATTGGTATTTTAACCGACAGAAAAAGAAAGATGTTGCACCAGCGCGCTCCTATACAATCCAGTAAGTTGATAAATTCTTCGATTATTCTATCACTAAAATTGATCGTATCACAGGCCGACTTCTATGACATTACAAACGACAACGGATAGTTCGTTTATAAAGAAATTGAAAACCTCCGGACGTTCTTTGGTGGTCTTCTATGGCAGCCAAACTGGTACCGGCGAGGAGTTCGCCGGACGTTTAGCGAAAGAGGGTGTCCGTTACGGTATGAAAGGCATGATAGCCGATCCGGAAGAATGCGATATGGAGGAGTTGGTCAATTTAAAATCGATACCAAATTCATTGGCTGTATTCTGTATGGCAACATATGGTGAAGGTGATCCAACTGATAATGCAATGGAGTTTTATGAATGGCTACAAAACGGCGATGCCGATTTAACTGGACTAAATTACGCGGTAAGCTAATCAAAAATGATTGTTTTTAATGTATCTAGCCTTGCTGAAATTGTCCAAACACACGTGTAACTATTATTACGTAATTATTTTAATAGTGATACTTTTATATTGAACTGTGATTATAGAACGCGACAGTATCACTTTAAAAATGTTATCAAAGTTCAAGGCTATTATTAAAAATATTTAACATAATTCAATAATCTTAAGCCGTATATTTTCAATAATACATCCGGTAATTGGCAGGTATTCGGATTGGGTAACAAAACCTATGAACATTACAACGAGGTTGCAATCTATATCGATAAACGTTTGGAAGAATTAGGTGCGACACGTGTCTTCGATTTGGGTCTCGGTGATGACGATGCCAAGTAATTCTCGTCGATTTTTTCACCAACAATCAAATTAATTCAATCAATTTGCAGTATCGAAGATGATTTTATCACATGGAAGGATAAATTCTGGCCGGCTGTTTGCGATTTCTTCGGCATCGAATCGACCGGTGAGGATATCAGTATACGACAATATCGTCTACAAGAATTCACCGATGAATTGCCAGAACGTTTATATACCGGCGAAATGGCGCGCTTGCATTCATTGAAAAATCAAAGACCGTAATTATTTCGATTTTATTGTAGAATTGTTGTTGATTTTCATCAATTGCAGGCCTTACGATGCGAAGAATCCATTCTTGGCTAAAATTCGGGTGAATCGCGAATTGCACAAGAACGGCGATCGTTCTTGTATGCACATCGAGTTTGATATTACCGGTTCAAAGATGCGCTACGATTCCGGTGATCATTTGGCGGTATATCCGGTCAATAATAGCGAATTAGTTGAGAAAGTCGGTAAATATACCGGTAAAGATTTGGATACTGTGTTCACTTTAGTCAATACCGATGAAGAATCGAGTAAGAAACACCCGTTCCCTTGTCCGACCTCATATCGTACGGCTTTAACGCATTATCTTGATATAACAATGAATCCGAGAACGCACGTTTTGAAGGAATTATCGGAATATTGTAGCGATCCTGACGAAAAAGAGAAACTAAAATTAATGGCCAGCACTAGTCCGGAAGGTAAAGCGCTCTACCAACAATGGATAATTGACGATAATCGTAATATCGTACAAATCTTGGAAGATATGCCGTCTTGTCGGCCGGCTTTAGACCATCTCTGTGAATTGTTACCCCGTCTACAACCGCGTTATTATTCCATATCGTCATCACCAAAACTCTATCCGAATACTGTTCATATAACTGCAGTTCTTGTTGAATATAAAACACCAACTGGTCGTGTTAATAAAGGTGTAGCGACAACATGGCTAGCAAAAAAACAACCAACACCAGAACAACCACAAGATTCGTTACCAACAGCACCGATATTTATACGTAAATCACAATTCCGTTTACCGACAAAAACACAAACCCCGATCATTATGATTGGTCCTGGTACCGGTCTAGCACCATTCCGTGGTTTTATCCAAGAGCGCAATTTGGCTAAAGAAGAAGGCAAAACTGTCGGCGAGACAGTTTTGTATTTCGGTTGCAGAAAACGCGCTGAAGATTTCATCTACGAGGACGAACTATTACAATACGAGAACAATGGTGTGATTAACCTCCACGTGGCGTTCAGTCGCGATCAAGCCAATAAAGTTTACGTTACGCACCTATTGGAGAATAACGCCGAGGAAGTTTGGAGGATTATCGGCGAGAATAACGGACATCTCTACATTTGCGGGTAAGTTTAATCGATACTCTTAATCGTTTAAAGCATTAATTGTGGTCGTTTAGTGATGCTAAATCGATGGCGTCCGATGTTCGCAATATCGTTTTGAAGATATTCAAAGACAAGGGCCAAATGACCGAAGAACAAGCTTTGGCCTATTTGAAGAAGATGGAAACTCAGAAACGTCTATCGGCCGATGTTTGGAGTTAATTCAAGTTAATGAATAGTTAATACGTGATTGTTGATTCGAGACGTCTTTTTATGAATTTTTAAAATAATTTAAATCAATTTTAAACGGCCATTATTTTTGATGGTGTTTTTTATAAATTCTTATTCATATTTATTAAAATAAGTATGTGGTGCTTATTTATAGTTGTATTGTTTGATCACGTACATTCCTCTATTTGTTCAAGCCATATGGATTAATTTTTCAATAAATAAAAATTATATTTCTATAATTATATGTAAATAGAGATATCTCTAAAGCAATCGAGTTTTCTTCAAGGGTGGGAATAAAACAAATTTCGCGTTACTTCAATAAATTTCCAAATTTTTACAAGAAACTCCTTATGTACAATTAGAAAAAAAATAAATTCCAAGATAACAAAATCAGCTCCCAATATCAAAAATTTGCTGTAGAAAAGAAACCAAGATGATCCTGGACGTGTATGTGCATTATTCTAGAATTTTTAGAAAAAACAATTTTCATACAAACGTGCAATTGTAAAAATATAGGAACACAAATACTACATCGAAGACTATAATAATAATCCTAGAATCACCTAATGTTGTTCCCAGCAAGTGAAACTATTACCAACTAAATTAATCCAAAACAAAATTTATTTACAAAACATCAATTAGTCAAAAATCAAAGGCGTAAATTGAGCAAAAAAGTAACAAACGATTTATCCGATTAGCAGTACAAATACTGATAGCGATCGCCAAAAATCGCTTGTTTTGCCGCTATAAAAATAGTAATACGCAAATATAAACAGCGAGAATTCAAAGCAATAAACAAAACTACTTATAAAAATAATGTCGTAACAATTAACATAAATAAACGAAATCCAAATCTAATGAAATATCCGTAAATATTTACTCTACATCTTGTCAATATGAATCATCAGTCATAACACTAACGTTTAAATGTATAAAATATAAAATATTCTTCTACATAACAATATCAATTTTGTTTTTGTTTTTTTTTTTTAATTATCAATATTAATTATTCACAAGGGGAATTAATAGAAAGTAAACAAGAATCCAATAGTAAGATAAACCTTACGACTATTAAAAATACTACTACTATCAAAAATTTCACAACAAAAAAGCTTGATTCAAATCAAATCAAGTGACTATAAGTATTTCCTTTCATCATTTTAAGTAAAATTATATTACGCCTCAGCTAGTGTAGCTGTCGCAACATAATTACTACTAGTTGATGCTACTGCAGCTGCATTTTCAATATCATTCGGTGATGATTCTACTGATGTTTCCATATTAATCCATTCAGCAAATCCTTGATTAACTAATTCTTGATTTAAAAATACTAACTATAAATTAGAAAAACTAAAAATAAATATCATTAAATAATTAAAAAACATCACCTGATTTCCTATAACTAAATAACAATAAACAAGGGGAATACCATCATCTGTATAATCAACTACTTGGGTATAAATAATGGTGCCTTTAGTTATATTTCCTATTAAATCGTAAGCACCTTGAGGCCATACGTCGTCTATAATTAAGAAAATTGTTAAAAACAATTCGATTAGAAAATTTAAAAAAAATTACCACCACCGATTGGTTTAACACAAGCTAGAAAACATTCAGCTGCTTGAAATGGTAACAACATAAAATCACCACGAATTTGTCTTAAATTTGAATTTGGTACATAAGCAAAACCACCATAATCTAAAAATTTAACATAGGAAGTATCACTATCTAAATCTGTTGATAGAATTGTTGCTCTCAACCAATGATCAACAGAGAATGCGGCACAAACTGTATTTTCTGTTCGAAAAAATATCGATTATTGTCGAATTAAAATCGAATAAAATTAAAGAATTTACGTGGTATTGGTGTTGGGAGTAGAGGAGAATCAGTTTCTGAATAACAAGCATCCATATAACCGGTTAGAATATTTAAATTTGGAAATGATGGATGTGTTGGTTGTTGTACAAATAAATGATTTGGTGTTACCATACAACTCAAAATTGTATCATTATTGATGCCCTCAATTAATTTCAGCTACAAAAAAACACAATTATTAAAAATATTGTTTTTTATATAAAATAACTTACATATAAATGATCTGCCATTAGTGGAATTGTAGCAACTTCAGGAACAAAGCTAACATTCTCTAATGTAACTTCAGGGAAACGTTTTAATGGAAATTTATCACGAATAATTTTTAATGCAGAATTAATCTCTTTTTGAGTACCATCAACTATACATAATTTCAATTTATTATTATTTGGATGTTTTTTAACAATAATATTAGCACCAGTACGTTCTTTTATCATATGAACAACACTACCATTTTTACCAATTAAACGACCAACTAATATTTGTGGTATAACAAATTGATAAATTGTCAACATATTATCGGTTGTTGGATCATCTGTGCCTGGTGTACGTGATGGTGGTGGTGTATTCAATTCACTACCACCTTTACCACTATCATTAGAACCCTATTTTTATAAATAATAATAGTAATTAAAAAGAATTATAATGGTTTATTTGGTGAATTACCTCACTGTGATTGTCGGAAATACAACTGAGAGAAGGACTAGCCATCATAGCGTCAGCTGGACTATGATTAGCTGAATCTCTACCACTATTCTGTTTTTGTAAATCTTCATTGATTTTTTCTTTATTTTTATTCTTCTTTAAACTATTCTTAACAGCCGGTGGTGTTGGTGGTTTTTGTTGGCTTTTCGGTTCGATTTTCTGCGCCATTTTTACCGGTGTTTTTGGAGACTCTATCACTTTATTATTGTTATTATTAGATGTGGTAACGGTAATTTCAAAGTCCTGTTTGGGTGTTGGTGGTTTTTTCTCCTCTTGTTTCGGTGAATTATTCAATTTTTTCGGCGTTGTTGTCGTCGATGATGCCGCAGACGATGATAATGTTGATTGTTTACCAATTTCTTGATTTTTTCTCGTATCAATCGAATTACCGTATTTCATCGATTTAATTTTCTCAATTTCCAAATCCAATTCCTCGTCTGATATAACAACAGGATTTGATTTTGACGATTTCAATTTTGATGGTATTACAATATCGATTGGTGTTGAATCAACACCTGATAATGACCGTGAAAATAAACGTGTTGGCGACTGATCTGATGTTGTTTGTTGTTGTCGTCCTGGTATTTGAATTTCTTTATCTTTCTTAATATTGTGTAATTGTTTATTATTAGTTTTTTCACAATTTTTATTTTTATCAATTTCTATATTAACACGTCTTCTTTTATACCATAAATAACTTAATAGAACTGCAATTGTTGGTAATGTCCAAACTAATAATTGACGAGAATTTGTTGATGGAGCCATTTCTTGATAGCTCCACAATCCAAACACGAATTAACAATAATGTTGGCCTGTGTACAAAAACCAAATACAAATTAGTTGGGAGGAATAAAAAATTTAACAATACATCAGAAATTTTTTGCGTAACACGGAGATGCGCAAAAATCGATCAACTAAAAATACAACACGATGTGTACGTACGTGGGATGATGATATAAACATAAAACCAGGAAAATACTCGAATTTAAATAGACGTTGAAGATTTTTCCCCTATAATAGGGTTAAGTTTTTATAAAAAACCGTTGCGTCATAAGTAAACGACCTCAGAAACAAGATCAACTGTTGAATGGTAATTTTAAATGTTGTTTTGATTGGAAATAATCGTTAAACAATTGTTTAATTACAATTAAAACTGAGGAAATCCAACCGGATTATTTCAACATTATTTAAAATAGATAAAAGTTCATTATTACATAAAAAAACCACGACACACCCTTGTCCGAAACAAAGTGAAATTTTTCAACAATTTTAAAGCGTAAAAGTCAAGAAAGTATATCTACATTTTTTTTTAAATACAATAAAACAATTATTCAATCTAATTAAAAATTGAATCGACCATTAAATTGTAATAAAGTACAGCAATTAGAAATTTTCAACTATGACTAATTCAATATTGTAGTTCCATTCAAATATTTACAAATAATCAAAGATTTTAAACTACTATTGTATGGACATATTTACAAGAAATTGCACAATATTTTCACATGAATTCAATATATTTGTATTTCATGTTAAATATAAAAATTAATCTCTGTAAATATGTACATCTAAGGGCTAAGATCGATTTAAGGGTTGAGTAACCGCCCCCGAAAATCGCAAGGTCGAAGGAATCTGCGTCGCGACAATTTACCCACAAATTGGTGTTATTGGAGTAAGAAAAAAAAGCGTAATTATTGGTCGATTTGTTACAATTTGAAATATTTTAATTGAAAATTCTGAAATTCTAAGACAGTTCAATTAAATATCAGAAATCCTGTAAGGAATAGTAGTGGTGGCAGTGTAGGTAGGTAGATTGAAAATAAATATTATTGTTTAGATCGAATATTTGTTTTTAACGATTCTTTATAATCAATACAATCATATTGAGGAATATAACTGTTGATAAAATAAAAAAACTTGCAATTTTTGCATGTAATTATAATTCATGTTGTCGATAACATGAAGTTTTAGAATAGATATTGATATGCTATACACTTCAATATTTTTTGTAATAAACATATTTTTACAAGGCCATATTTTTCCAGTGCAATTCTATTGGAAAAATTCAATACCTATATCGATTTGTTAATATTTATTCAAATATACCCACAATAAACAGAAATTTATCAACAAATATTCTTACCATATTTCCAGATTTTATCCAAACAGAAAGTAAACTTAAAACAATTAAAATTGTTTGAGTAATCGACAATTTTGTGGTTAATTAACCGTAAATTGTAATTGTTCTTTTCAAAATAATACAAAATAAATGTTTGGGAATTTTCTTGAACACAAATGGAAAACTTCTAGTAATTCACCCGAACAGCTAACAACGCCGGTTAACAATTACCACGTGGCTAGTAATTCACTTCAGTTGAGTTGATCGGTCATTGGAAAGCGCATGCGTATATAACATGAAGGACATTCCAGTGAATGTACTTTTCACCAGCGGGAAAACCGCATCGAATTCTCTCAAATTTTTTTCATTTGCTATAGAAAGAATTCATCTAAAGTCTGTTCAATAATTTTAGAAATTGATTAATTTTATACAAAAAATCTGCACAATTCTCATTAATTCATATTTTTGGATAACCTTCACCTTTATGCACTATCTCAATTAATTAAAAAAATTTCGTAATTTTATACAAGACATTTGGGTTTTTTTTGCAAAAATTTAGGACATATTGAAGGTTAGAATGTTATCAAATCTTTAACACTGGTCAACATTTGAAACAGTAATAAAAGAAATAGGACCGGTTCTAGACCTAGAGGCGTCGTTTATACGTAATTTAATAATCGAACAGCCATAAATAAAATAAAAATCTAACAATATTAAAAATCGAATAAATGTCGGTATTTAGGGAATTTATCGAAATTTTTCTTATCGTATATGACGATAGGAATTTAAATCGAATTCTCTCGAATACGTACAATTTTCAAGATATTTTGAAGAACAAAAGTGCAAAAAATCTGTTCAATTAGTGAATGTAGTATAATTTGATAAACTATCAAATAAATAAACACAAATAAAATGGAAAGTTTTCAATTTTGGCTGATAATTCCGTTGATTTTCAACATAATTATTGAAATCATTATCAATAATGATAAAACATTTAAAAAAATACTTGACACAATTTTTTGAGATTAATTTCGTAAAACAAAATCAGGTGTAGATAAAATTAAAATTTAATTACATTAGTAATTAATAACGAATGCAAAAAGAAATTCAATAATTACGCCTTCTAGTTAAACGTCTAAGAAATCGTCTGTTTATTCAATATTTTCTATCCTAACTATGTTGAATAAATTAGAAACATTACAATTTATTCATTAAAATTATGATTGATTGAGATTATAGTAGAAATGATACTGTAAAAAATGCTTGTGTTTGGTCGTGTGGGTCCTCTGATTTAGTTGAACGACCGCCATCGACATTTAAGTTGTATTGCAAGAAGACCCCGAGGGGCATTGTCAAACTATTTAATACAATTACCAAAAAAAAAAAGTAAAAATCATCGACCTAATCAAAAGTGGAATAAACTAGTTCTTAAATAATCAAAGGTGTGGGCAATTAACGAAACTAACAAAAAATTAGGTAAAAACTATTTAAATTAAGAATTTTAGGAAAATTTGTAAAAATATAATAGCTTAATCATTTATTCAAATGAAAATTACAAAATAAATAAATAAGTAAATAATTAAAAAATTCCATTCTCTTTAATTAATCGCCTCAATTGAAACTATTCATGATGAAATTATACCTGAATGCTTTCTCTGTTTTTTTTTCCACTTTTAATAACATTTTTTGTGTCTGTTTGTATAGAAATTTTCCCAAATCTCAAGCATAGGCCAGCTGTTAGATATTAATAATTGTATATTCACAGATGACCTTATATTATTTGCAATTGAGATGATTTTTCCGAACATTCATAGATTAAAAAACCACTTTACCGTATACAGAATAAACAGAATAAAAACCGTATAGAAAATCAGTATAAAAGGTAAGTGAACTGCTTGGCCAGACGTAATTAAGTTGGAGTATATCCAATATTATCGTAACATCTACCGGATAAGAGATAAATATGTATAATATCTCAATTTTTTTGTTTTTCTCAAAAAACGGTAAATAGAAGTGTTAAAGAATTAAACCGTTTGGTTGACATTTATGTGATCTACAGATAAACTTTTAAATTGAAATATAAGAACGAACAAATATTAAATACTTCCGTTATCAACAAATATTTGCTACATTTACAAACCTCATCATTGATAATAAATAAAGATAATTGCTATCTAATGGTAATGAATGCTCAAATTAAACAAATTGTTTAAATTGTGATTTCTTGAAATTATCCAAACATACATTGATATATTTTTGACAATTATTTTTCATTTAAGAGCTTATGAAATCCATATATTTATTTAAAAAAAAAAAACACCAACTTTCTATTGTAGTCATTAGAATTTTAGTTCATATAAACCACGCAAAATTTGCACTAATAATTTACATTTCCTGACAAATATTATCAAACGAAAATAAAACAATACATCGTAAATCTATTGTTTATTGGGGCAATTAAATATTGCATTTATTACGAATTGAAAATCACGATATACAACAAAATTCTTGTCAATGCAGTAAATAATGTCATAAATTTAATTATTGTTAAATGAGACTTTAACAACTTGAAAGTTATTAATTTTGACTATCCTAGAAAAAACGTTTTTAAATATGTGCATATACTTGATCTTTACAATATTTACCTATTATTTAATTTATTAGCTTTTTTTAATTTATTCAATTCTTATGTCAATGTAAAATGTAGCTGCTCCACCTTAAATTCATCGCAATTAAGTGAAGAAATTGGTCAATTTAATTATACTTCATCTGCAATGATTTGATCAACTTGATTTTAAAGCTATCACTGCAACAATTTGTACCGATAACCACTTTGTTCCTATGTTAATGTTTATCGAACTGTTCATTTAAACATAGCAAATAAGTTAGAGATAGTAACATTATTATGTAAGATTTAGATCAATAAATTAAGAACAATTTCTAAGAAATTATTATGTTGCTAATATCCATAAGTAAAAGTACAGAATTTTGATAGATGTTAAATGTTATCTATTGCAACCTTTAAAATTATGTAGGTCAGGTTGGAATAGACAAAGGATATTTGCAAAATCAAATCCTTGAGTGTCTATTATTTAAGTATAGAAAGTGCGTATTTGTGCGTGCAATAGAATAAATAAATACCTAGATAGTTATTGACCTTCATCAAAAAATCAAGTTTACTTGCAATAATTACAATAATTTATAATTAACTCTTTGAATGAAGTTCTACATTCTTTATTTATATCTTACAAATCGCCTTTATAAATTATCAAATTAGAATGTAAATTTAAAACCATCAAATGATCTATTAAAAGCTCAAACATTCTTTTAATAATTCTGATGTAATAAAAGTGAATAATCCAAGACTGTAATTGTAAACAGTGGGAATCTTCATTTCTATAAATACACTAATCCTCTACTATTAATACATTAAAATTTGTACAAATATAGATTACGTTTTAATTAAAAATTTCATTTTCAGGTTTACATTTTCGTTATAATTCAGATACAGGGCCTTATCAAGTTAAAAGATCATAAATACAAACAATATACCTAATCATGTTTAGACTACAAATTAATTAATTAAAAAAATTAAATAAAAATAAAAACAGTATACGTTTAATTAATGATACATTGTGAATCAATTTTTATCATCCATTATATCGGAAAATTGGCCATAATTACGATTTAATGTTTCTGTTATTTCAACAAATTTAATTAGTTTGACAAAATCATTTAAAATAATCAAATGATGGAAAAATGCCATTAAATTACACAATTGTTAATTGTTCAAAAAATAGTCGGTAATTCGTTTACAAACATATTTTTTGCTTTGTATAATGAATAAAAATGTAAAATAATTAAAACACTGAACATTTCACTAATTTTACTTACCTGCTGTTTTTTTAATTATAAACACGGTTTAAATAAAACTAAAAACTGAGAAAAATTTGATTTTAATAAAAAATGTAATGAAAAACCTATAAAATTCCTGTTGATTCTATTTAGAAAACTTACTAGCTTTTAAAATTATTATCAACAACAATCTGGCATATTGCTGTTCACATTTTGAAAGGTTGTTTATTTAAAAAAATAATTAAATAGAAGTTTATGTTGTTAAAGGTGTTTGAAAGAATGTTTTATTTAATTAATTAGTCACTGAAAAGATAAAAATGTTGTAATTTTTCACGTATTATATCCTTAAATTATTTCCTAATCGGACGCAAGCAACATTTTTGGAATAGCTGTAAGTAATTTGGTAAAAATATCAAAATATGATTTACATTTCAGCTAAAATTTTTGCCATAAATTAACGGATTGTAATTTACAAAACTTTCAAGATACTGGAGCAATATAACGAATATAAAAAATCAAATAACATTGATCATTGTAATTGTAAAATTAGAAAATTTAAGTATAAACATCTGGGAAGTTTTGATATCAACCCATTTTTTATGTGCGTGCAATTTAAATTTACAATTTCTATCAATCATAATGTTCTTTTAAAAAAATGAGATGGTATAACCAAGTTTCCTAAACTTCTAACCTTACAATTTCGAATTTGATTAATGCCAGTCTTACTCTATGTGTTCATTGGATGCTGATGTGTTTGAAGAATTTGAGAATTATTTGTTCAAGTGAGTACTTTTTCTATTTTGATTATTTTAGACTAAACGAATTAACACTGATATAGTTTAAATTGAAGTCTTAAATAAATTGCAGTGAGTACTAGAAAGATGTTAAGAGACAAGATTGAAATATCGTAGCTAGAGTTCTTGAAATTAAAGCGAAATAAGAATTGGCTGATAAACAGATAAATATATGTTTGAAGCTTATAAATAAATTACTTGAACTTAATATAACGAAAGCTGATACCCACGTATGTAAAACTGAACCTTGGTCAATAATTTATGAATTCTATTTTGACAAAAAGGAATAATATCGAAAATGACATTGCCTATAAACCATCGGCATCGTTATCATTTCAAAAATTGCACGTGTAATTAGTGACAAATACTCTGATATAGGATACCGTTGATTACCTGTAAGTGCGATATAAGTCGGTCAATTCCAATTTATTTTTAAAAAAGTATTTATAATTTTTTGCACACTCAAGACTAAAATAAATAATTTACTTCCTTTTTACTAAAATTAAAGTACCAGTTTTAATACCAAATGACTAATTCCGAAATAAATATACATAGCAACATGTACTTATTGTTGGCTAAAATATGAACTCTTGAATTGTACAAGTATTTAGTAATACAACTTTAATGAACCCCAAAATTACCTTCAAAATTGGAACACCGTTATTTATCAAGGTGTGGTAAAAATGTCATCAAGTTGGGTGCAACAAGTTAAAAAGTGAATGTGCATATTTTTTACTGCAACGTCCGCGATAATTATTCGCTAATTGCAATATAAATTTGACAACAACCGTGTATTCCATCTCAAGACGATTACGGTTTCATTAATTTCGATAATTTAGTGACTTTTTGCGCAAATCTAATAAAAATCTAATCAAATATTTTTAAAATGAACCAACTTATCAATTAATTGTCGATAAAAACAAACAAAAACTCGCCTATAATCATGTACGTATAACACGTGTTAATTGTTCGCGTGATAACAGTTTTTTTGTTACTTTTGGAGAACAGTTGAAAAATAACAATAAATTTCAATAATTGAACAAGGATTGTGTTTGTTTTTCTGATTTTTAAATTTTTATGAAAGAACAGACCGAGAATTGGGATCACGGAAGTTGTGAAGCGTAACCTCAATTTCCTACAGCAACTTCAAAAATTAATTAGTCACTGCAAAACCGACAATAAATATAGAAAAATGACAATTTAATGGAAGCCTAAAACGAAAATTAGCGATTTTCTACTACGATTATAATTGAAAGTAACCGTAAAAGTATGGGAGGGTTCCATTTTATTTTGGCAAGTTTTCTGCAAACCGTCCACGTTTCGTTGCTACGTAGCGAATTTTCTCCCAATAAAACCGCACATATGGAATGAAAATGACAATCGCTCCACTATCACACAATCTTATCAACAATAATTTGTAATTATCGAAAATTCGATAAATTTACAACACATCTAACAATAATATTGAATGGAAAAGCGAGAGGAAATGGTGGAAATTCTATAAAGCCGGTAACACGTCGTCACGTATTTCTTATAAATAAATAAATTCAACTTACACGATTGTCTAATTTCTACAAAGATGATATCCAAATCAATTGAATTTGTACAAATTTTCCTTTTTGATAATTGATAAATCTCAATGGGAACTTTCCAGAAGGCAAATAAAACATTCAGATTACTTTCCACGTGCTCACAATGTTTTGAGAACACCACACAATATGGCCGAACCTCAGCCGGTATTATTTTTGCAAAGGTATACAGATCCTATGGAGAATATTTTGTTTTGAATAGCGCTACAGCCTGACATCTACCTGACAATAACCTAACTAGTCAAATACCGATTACCACGTTTACGACACGACACTACAAACACCATAATAAAATTAAATTAAATATATACAAACAAATATAGAAGAAATATTCAAAAAGACAAACAACTAATAAAATTTACGAATCTATGTAGGTGATTATGTTAATTATTTTAATTTTTCTAATAAACTATTAAAAAATTGCGGTGTAAACTAAGCCATAATCTTCTCGAGTAGTGTAGGTGCAATAAAGACACATAGATACAAATTTTAGTAGTTTAGAAAGAGACGCGTATAGCCAATTTTGATATTGCAGCGCTATCTGGTTGTGAATTGTTGTAATTGAGTAATTTTTGACAGAAATGACAGTTTACCACTGATTGTATAATTTTAAAAAAATACGAAAAATGTCCACAACTTCAAAGACAATAATTAAACTAATAAATTAAATAAATTAATAATAACAATGAGATTATATACAATATTCTTGAGATTGAGTATATTGATAACAATAATTCTAATTATTTTCTATTTTTATAGTATACATGTATTGAACAGTAGAGATAATGAACGTAGAGCAATTTTGGATAATAAACCTGAAGAGATGACAGAGAAACATGAAAATTCGCTAGAAAACATCCAATTTAAACGGTAATCCAACTAGTAATTGATTAATAGATTGTCGCGATTATAATTAAATTATAGGTACGATGTTGTGGTGGCTGTTGTGGCCTGTGGTGAGAGTCGTCTATATGAAACTTTAAACATGTTGAAATCAGCATTGATGTTTAGTAAAGAGAAATTGAATTTTATTATATTTACCGAGGACAATTTAATCGAGAATTTCTCACAAAAAGTAAAATTCTGTTTTCACACCAATAAAATATTAACTTTCCTTGTTAACAGTTGAGCGAATGGCAGAGTTTCACCAATAACGGTTTCACATTCAAAGTGATGCCGTTAATATTCCCGACGAATAATTCGAATGAATGGAAGCGACTGTTCAAACCGTGTGCAGCCCAACGGCTATTCCTACCAGTAAATCCAAAATAACCCGATTTAAACACGATTCTAATAAATTTTGTAGAATATTCTAACAGATGTCGATTCGATCTTATACATGGATACCGACACGTTGTTTCTAACGCCTGTCGAATCGATTTGGGAGCATTTCAATCGAATGAATTCTAGTCAGATGGCCGCATTGGTACAGGAACACGAAGATTCGAATGTCGGCTGGTATAATCGATTCGCCAAACATCCATATTATGGTGAATTAGGCGTCAATTCCGGCGTCATGTTGATGAATCTCACACGTATGCGGCTGTTCAAATGGAGCGAATATATCGCGCCGATCTACAAGAAATATAAACTGAAAATCACATGGGGCGATCAGGATATTATCAATATAATCTTCCATTATCACTCCGGTAATTGCAATTATTCCCCCGATTGACTACAATTCGAATTTTATTCTAATTATAGATAAATTATACATCTATTCGTGTCGGTATAACTACCGGCCGGATCATTGCATGTATATGAGTGTGTGTAAACCGGCTGAAAAGGATGGTGTGGCTATAATTCACGGTTCACGGGGGTTCTTTCATTCGGAAAAACAGCCAGTATTTCAAGCTATTTACCGAGCTTTCGATGAGGTAACTTATAATATTTATAAACTGACAGGTTTTATCTGGTTTTGTTGATAGTTTCAGCTAGGTGGTGATATATTTCGTGAATTCTATCAGCCATTAGAGACATATTTAGATTTAGTTGAGAATACAAATTGTGGGCATGTTAAAGATATATTTTTAAAGAATCTAAAACGTATTATCGATATAGATTATAATAATCGATAGATTGACTGATTTCTTGTGGCAACATTTTGTAAAATCTAATTTATTATAATAGCTTTTTGTAAAAATAAATCGCGATGTGTATAATGTGTTGCATATCCAACCACTATACCATAGTTGCCAGTTTTATAAATTCTCCCTGAATTATAAACTATTTTCAGATGATTTTTAAACAATCAGCACGTCATTTTTACGTACAAATACGCAAAAAAATCGGTAACCCAAAATCTTAAAAAATCCTAAAGTATTTAAATAGATTATTTTTAAAATAGATAAAGTATTTGGCAACAATGCACGGAACAACACAAATATAAACCAATGATATAAACGTACAAGGATTGCTAGATCCCTATACCGCAATGTCGCCCATTTTAACCACGAGATCTGCCTCTGTGTGACGTGTATCGCGCACAAGCAAATGTTCCTTTGAAATTGAAAAAGAGTGATTTGAACTGCTTTTCATTTGAGATTTTTATAAAATCATACTTAAATATTAAAGTATTGTGTACATGAAATTATTTGTATTCTGAACATTTTATTTAAACAAATGTGGTAGCTAACTTTTTTATGTATTTTTTGTTTCACAAGTTAAAATATTATATTATTAAGAAACGAATTTTACTTACATTGATTGATACATTTATTATTATTATCAACTGAATTAGAATTTGTACAACGAAAAGTGTTTATTAATTAATTGCTTGTTGTGTGTTGTAAGTTACTAAAACTGATAACAGTGAATAAGTTCCTCGAGCTATCTGAAAATCATTGATGAATAATTTTTTAGTTTTCTTAATGAAAGATTATAACTCAACTGCTAATCCTAAAGCATAATTGATTGAATAATTTTCTGAAAACTTGATCCTAACGCCCCTTTGTGTGACGCTCAATATTATTAAATAAATTTTACGATTTTCAATATTCATATTGTACCATTTCACTTGCTTAAGTTCTTCATGAAAATTGTCAGCCTGAAATTTAATATGTTTACTACTCTAGCTAACCTAAGTAATGTATTTTCTTTATTATTGTAATAATTACCACAGTTTCTAGTGATTGTCCTGCTAGAAGCAATGCTGAACATGTCGTTAGGCACAACAATGTAAGCAATGGTACAGAACGATAATCATAGACGAAAATTAATGTTTTCATTGAAGACAGTCCATAGACAACACTTGTAATAGATAGTAATCCACAAAATGCAAAAAAAACGATATACTTTGATATCTGATTAATTTTCTTACCTATGGCCTGGGCTACAAATTTGCATCAAATTGAAATTATATACAGAGTGTACAACGCTATTTAAACTCGCAGAAGCCTATGACATCATAAGCGTAAGTCATCTTCTTATTTCAACTGTTATCTACATTACCGACAATCTCTTGAAACAAGAGGATGTCGGTAATGCAGNGTTGAAACAAGAAACTTACAGACGTTCGCAAAGTCATAGGCTTCGCGAGTTTACATAGCGTTGTACAGCCTGTAGAAGCGTATAATGCTTTAGTAACTCTTTAATTTATCAAAATTTCTGGACAATTAACTTTTTATTTCTTCATTATTGATTTGTGTTGAGGTGAAAATAACTCTATCTCTTACCATCGCAAAGACATCATGTCATCATCAATTTTTTCAATTTTCGATTTTATTTTCTAGTAAAGCATCTTCTTCTGCGCTCGGACTTGTAAAAATTGTTATATAAGAAAGCTTTTGAGACTCGTTTTGACCTCATCACAATTTGAATTAAAAAATAAAAAGTTACCTGTCTCGGTAGTTTTAGACATTTTGATAAATAAAAGACGCTTCTTTTCGGTCCCCCGTTGTATATCATATTACAAATAGAATTCT
>JACDRQ010000691.1:0-23821 GCA_013841215.1 Hycleus cichorii
TCAAGGCAGATCCGGATGAAGCTTTCGAAACTCTGGGGGTTATGGGTCTAGAGAATTTGTCATATTTATTTAGCCCCCTTAATCCAGACATCCTTCAAGGAAGTGTTAAAATTTTCTGTACTAGACCCAAATTTGCATTTTCTTATCAATTCCAGTAGCAATTCAAGGTTCGGTAGATTGCGCCGACTAGACTGCAACTTTGCTCTAATTGTTTATAAAAATATATCGGCGATAAGTGGAGTTGTAATAGATTGTTTCGTGTATGTGTAAATTGTGCACACCGAGACAATTACGAATGCCAAACACTATCTGAATGTAAACACGACCAGCTGTTAGCCCCAGAGACAGAGTGGAGATCTCGACCGTGTGTTTGTGTGTATGTCGAACAACCGGCGCTTAGGAATTGTGCGCATCCTGGTGGCACAACGAGCACGGCAGCACACGAACATCGATACCACCACCGCCACCACCACCACCGCCACCACCACCGCCATCGCTACATCGCACGGCGAAATCCGTCAGTGTGTTTCTAGTGCGTGTGATTGTAACGTGGCCGGTCCGACGACTTATCAAACAAAACAAAAACAAAAACTACTATCAATAAGGAATTATTTTTCATCAAATTTGAGACGGTTTTCGTGGTGGAAACATAGAATCGGTGCCGTGTTTGCTTTTTAAAAACAAATCCAATATAAACAAAAATCAAATCAAAATCGCTATTTCATCTAGATATATAACAAAATATGTGCTCCATCAATGTTTTATTACAAGCAGCCGAATTTATAGAGAGACGTGAACGAGGTAAATCCACCCGAAATTCCCGGATTCACCCCAAATTTCCCCCATTTGCAACACTCCTGTTATGGTAAAAATTAAAAACACGCGTAATAAGTCTCGTCACACAATTTTAATCAGCTGTTTTTGACGCTATCAATTTTCATTTAATTTTCTTTGTGTGTAGAAGCTGAACATGGTTATGCATCGACGGTGCGTATCCCCGATGATCTCAGAACGACAACAAAAAGGCCAAAGAGTAAAAAATCTCAGGGAAATAGGTGAGTTACAAACACACAAATATTAAAATTAATTGTCACCGGAAATTAACAAATTTTCTAATACGTTTAAGTGGAAATGGAAACGTGGCCGCCCTGTAACTTTACGTTCCTTTGTTCTCAGAACGGTCCGTTGCCTATTATATCTGTATATATTAAATTATAAATATATAGGTGGTATAATGGGGGCCCAATTGCCACATGACACCACAATTCGTTAAATTTCTCGATGGAAACAATACAAATTTTCGTTGTTTTTGTTCCAGGACATCTCATAACGAATTGGAGAAAAACAGGTGAGTCGTCCACTTTAATCGTATAGGTGTGTCTTATTATTATCTCTCTATTATTAATTGTGTACGATATTTAATTATTTGACGTGGATTGTTACGTGGAGTGGAAAAAAGCAGCGGTGATGTTGTCGTGTTGCGGTGCAGTTGCATTTTTTGCCCCACTGTTTGTGTGTGTTGTTGAGAGTCTAGTGTGTATGTGTGTTGAAAAAACGAGGCTGTTTAAACTCTAGATGTGCTTGGCAACAGTTCATTCTGTATATAGGTTTTGTTTAAACTGTATGTTCACATACAGTAATCATTCTATTAAAGTTTTATAACAGCCAGAGAAAGAAAAAAGCCTAAACTCTTGTTGTATTACAAAATACAAAACCAACTGTAACAGTTGTTGAAATACCAGCCTTTTTGTTTTACATTTAAATATAATAATAATAACTGTAATTGTTAATTGTTGAATTGATAGGGGGACGCTTTACAATCTATTCAATATCCTCTTCGTTTCTTTTATGAAAATTTATACAAGGCGTCCCATTTGTCCCGGTTATATCTATTCGTGTCCACTAGTTGAGAGTAGAGTAGATGAGTTGATTATCAAAGTTTCCAGTTTAAGTTTTAGACAGTTATTTATTGATGGTTCTATGCAATTTTAGAGTCAAAAATCGAATTAGATGTCAGTATTTTGGGATATTCTTGTCCTAATTAACAGTTTTTTGAGAGATTTTCTCATTTAAGTGAAATTTCGGTCCAGAATCATCATTTTAGAATAAATTTTTGCCTCAAATTATCAGTTCTTTTGGCAAATTTTGTAATTTGAAACTCAAATTTTAACTCGTAATTAAAATGTAACAATTTTAGAGTTAAAAACCTAAAGAGACGAATTTTTGAGTCTAAGATTAGATTTTGGTATATTCTTGTCCTAATTGACGGTTTTCCGACTTGGTTATTTGAAAGGGAATTTTAATATTTTAAGTCCAAAAATATCAGTTTTAGTTTAATTAAAATCGTCTTGAGACATCCCGATTTCATTTTAGAATAAATTTTGGGATATTTCTACCCCTAATATCAGTTTTTTGACAGATTTTCTCATTTGAAAGTCAAATTTTAACTCTTAACTAACATGTCTTGAATCATTAGTTTTAATCAGTCTTCTAGTCGAAGAATAACTCATTTTAGGCTCCGGAATCTTCTTACGTAGACTTCTAACAAGTATTTGTTCTAATTTTGCGTTATTCTACCAAAATTTTAATATTTAAGACTTGCAATTAGAAATTGTCTAGACCTTATTGTTTACCAAAAAATAGAGTCTAGATAGAACAAATTTTCCAATTTTCTTCGGACTAGATTTTGGAGTCGTAGAAATAACCCAATTTAAACACTTTTACACGGTTTTATTTGCAAAATCGTCGTTTTAAAGAGATATTGCGTTACTCTATCAAATTTTCGTTTAAATCAAAATCGAAATGGTCCAAATTTTGGCCCTAAATCTCCTAAATCGATGAATAAAATACGATGAAGGCGATCTCTTGATACGTCCCTGTGTAATGTTTTTAAACAAAAATCGTGTGTAATAATTTCCTTTCTTTTTTGATCAATTCATACAAGGCGTCCCATTTATTCCAGTTCTATCAAAAACTGGACGATTCTATTCATGTCGACTAGTTGAGAGTAAAAGTGTATTTTTTAAATGGTTCCAACGTTAATTATCAAATTATATTAATGGTTCTATATAATTTTAGAGTTAAAAATCGAAAAGAGACGAATTAGGTGTCAGTTTTTTGAGTCTATTTTTGGCCTAATTAACAATTTTTTGAGAGACTGTCATTTGAAAGAGAATTTTAATATTTTAAGTGAAATTTTGGCCAAAATCTTCAGTTTTAACTGAATTAAAGATCGTCTAGCTGTTGAAACGTCCAGATTTCATTTTAGATGTTTTTACCCCAAATATCAGTTCTTTTAACAGCTTTTCTCATTTGAAAATCAAATTTTAACTCTTAACTAAAATGTAAAACCTTTTGTCTTGAATTATCACTTTTAATTAGCCTTCTAGTCGTAGAAATGACTCAATTAGGGCACTTTTATGCTGTTGTAGCCCGGGAATCTTTATTTTACGTAGATTTCTAACAAAAATAGACTAAATTTTGGATATTTAGCCCTCGAGCCGTAGAAATAACCCAATTTTTACACAATTTGATTCCAAAATCTTCATTTTAAAGAGATATTCAACCAAATTTTACGTTACTCGTTAAATTTTAGTTTAAATCAAAATTCTAGTATTTAATCGATGGTCCAAATTTTGGCCCTAAATGAAGTCGGGCTCTTGATACGTCCCTGTGTAACACTGTTATACAAAAATCGTGTGCACAATAAATTGTGTAATTTTCCAGCGGTCATTGTGCCCGATTATAGTACGTTGGAAAAATCTTATATAACCATCGATTATTAGAAAATATAAATCATTAAAGAAAATGAATAATTTTGTTGAAAAACTCGCAATAAATTTCCATTCGTTCTTGTTGCGTTTATGACAACTTTTATAAATTTATGATGCGTTTCTCTTTTTACATCACTAATGATTTTTATTGTAATTTTCGTTTTTTGTCATTACAAAATTGACTTGAGTAATGATTGTGTTAATTATACAACTCTTTTGAAATATACAATTCCGAATTATAAACACACCAAATTCATATACGTTTAGGCGTATTTATTTTATTACAAATATTATTGGAATCCAGTGGAATTTTCTAAGAATTAACGCAATGTTTCGCGATAAAAAAAACAACACGATATAAACAAGAGGTGTAGGTAGGCTAAATTTGATTGTGTTACACTAGCCGCCAAGTATTCTAACGTAAATTTAGGAATTTTTAATGTTAAAAAGTCTAATTTTAGACTTTCCGAAATTTCGGTTTATATCTGAGTTGCAGCTGAATTTTATACAAAATTCAATGTGTTAAAATTCTTTTATGATTTTTTTTTTTGGTGTGTGTGTACTACTTCTGGCCCTGTCACTAAATTGTTGACAGAATTGGCAAGTGTTGTAAAAATCTCATTAATTTCGACTGAAGATAGAAAGGGGGAAAGTCGAAAGATGTCATTCTAAACCACCTTCTTGTTGTTATTATTTTGTATTAGAATTTTTGTAATAAAATTACATAAATCCCCCATTTAAAATTAGTTTTGTTTATCTTATTTTTGGCATACTATCGGCGATTAAGTTTGGCTACTCCACCCCCATTTGGCACTGGATTTCTTTCATTCATTCATTCGATATTTAGGACAAACTAATTTGTTTAGATTCTTATTCTCTATTAGCATGATTGTCCAATATTGTTGTGATTTTTCAATATTTATAAAATATCAGGGGTGTTATCGTTGTTATCGTAAGAGATCGACTATTCAATTATCGTAATTTCTGTCTTAATTCCATAAACTTTTTAGCCGGTAGACAAATATTCTAGTATTGTTTCCATTATTAGCGAGAGTGCAAAGAAATTAATTAGAAAATGTTAATTAATTCCAAAGTAAACTTTTTCCGTTCAATTTCGTATATTGGACAGCTTTAATTGGCCCAGAATACCATCCTAAGTTGATATAGTTCATCATAATCATCATCAGCAGTATTGTTGTCGTCGTCAACGTTGAATAGACAGGTTTTGCGTCACACAATGTTATATCATCCCTTTGTTCCCAGGTCGTGTTTTTTTTCGAGGGTTATATAGGGGAAATAATATTTAAAGGAACCGGTTCTATGGTTGAATTATTTTAAGTAAAAAATACCATCTACATTCCCCATTTTTCTCCGGTTTTGATAATCTCGAAATTAACCGAATTATGCTACTTGTGTTGTTGATTTTCGATGGGATTTATCTTTTAAGAGAAAATATAAATAGAGAGACGAAACTTGGAAGTTTCTGTGTGTCTTTTTAGTTTTTTTTCCGTGTGTTGTATTAAATAACTTGTATATTTGTGAGGAGCGTATCAATCTCTTTTATAAGGAACACTATCTTATATCTTTTCAAACTTCATCTCACGTAATTCTATTAGATTATTATATATTTCGGGTTCTTTGCTGTTTTGATAATACAGTGTGTCTTGTGGAAATTCCATGAATTTGTACAAATAGAGATTCGTCTTTTTATACGGTAAAAAATCCACATTTAATAGAACGATGGAAAAATAAGTCGAGACTCGAAACCAAGAACGTAAACATACTATATTGAAAGTTTGTTAAGTGGATAGAAGAAAAACTTGGAGAGAAATGTATGTTTAACGAACGAAAATATGTCTAGATAGGGGCTGGAAGTTTTCGTGGATACTATAAAAATATTACTAGAATCAAGAAGATATCAATTTTTCTATTAATTTCGTTCTAATTCTAGTTTAAATTCTAATTGTAGATATTACAAAGTTGACAATTTTGAATTGCGCGCCCCGCCGGACTGGTCTAACCAAATTCCCCTAGATTTATTCAAATTCGCAACCTTCATACGTCAATTTCTAGGTTAGCTGTCACTTGATTATAAAATAACCAATAGCAAGCTAATATTTCAGCGCGAAATTCAAATCACAATTAGCTTAAAAGTAAACTCCGACTTTAGATATTGAATAAACAATCGGAACACCTTGTATATAGAAGATCCAATGAATCATTTTGTAAACCACAAATATTCCATCTCTATCTCTCTCGCACTTATATTGTAATACATTATTTAGAATTAATGATACATACGTACATGCATGCATGCATGCATACACGTAATACCTTCGAGCGACCACGATTTTATAAATTTCCTTGTATTTTTCTACACAAAATAATAATTTCAATTTTTTCCATAAATAACCAACTATTATCTAAAGTCGTGCAACAGTCTGTATTGTATTGTGTACGTCTAACAATCGAAATAATTCGATCGAAACGTATAATTTTTCGTTTTATTTATTCGTAAATTTAAAATTCTACACCATTATTAAAAAGGTTAATACACTAAAATAGATTAGATAAATGGGGAAATGATTCATAAATGTATCAATATTCAGTTTTTTTACTGTTAAATAAAAATAAATTTAATGATAGCCGATTATTATAATTGTAAGTATTGTTATTTTTGGTGCACGGATAATAAACGAGTCAATAATATCGTTTTTATATGCAATTATCCTAAAGGTTAGAAGGTCGTGTCTCTATATTTTATAACTAAATTTGAAACAATAATCTTAATATTGCTCGATTGGCGCTTATATAAGCCGTCCGTTGATTTTCTTTTTCTAAAAAATTAAAACCGTTTTGACAACAATAGAATTGAATTATTTTGAAAAAAATATCAAAGGTTAATTGCTGCCAATATTGAGGATGGGTGTGGGTGTTATTGAAATTTCAACCGAATTTTAACAAAAAGTAGCAATTTGTATAGCTTTTATTAAAAGTACCTATTGTAGAAACACCGAGGTACTTTCTATACGGGTTATACACACTACTTTATCAACGATTCTATACGGAATATACCATTTAATAATAGATATTAGTCTAACGCACCCTGTTTTGTTTGTAATTGAATAGCTACAAGACAATTTTAGGATTCAAATTTTAATCTATTTTAATATTCTATAATCGTTAGAGCCCATATTCCCTCATAGTAGAACATGTGTATACAAAAATACTACGTTTACTGTAAATATTTACAATGAACAAAGATAATATCCTATTACTTTAGTTGTATATAGCTATAGGTTGTTTAATGTTTATATTACACTGTGTTGTATAAAAGCCTTTCAAATTTTATTCAAACCAATTATCATTATTTAGTAAACAAATTTGAATATTTATTATAAAAAATACAATAATAACAGAATTAAATTTCATCGTTATCTCTCCGTTATCGCGAATTAATGACTTTTAAATTGACACAATTATAAAATGTTTCAATTAAAATGACTGTTAGCGTATTTTATAAAAGTATCCTTTTAAACGTAACCGTCTGTACATCGTTGTTATTTTTATATTATTGGAATTTTAATTAAAATTTGATGAGTATCACAATTTCGATTATAAATAATAATAAACATTTATCAAAAGGGTGATATTTACACATTTTAAAAATCCATTAACCTGAATTGACCTACACAATATTTATAAAAGTATTACATTTTCTCTGTATTTAAAAGAAAGTTTCTAATCATGTAGATTTAAAAAGAGGCAAAGAAAAACGAACGGTAAAGAATTCGAAAGTATATACACAATGTCCGGATCCATCTCTGTCCACCCTTCTATTTTTTCCCCCGTTTCAGTTCTATAGGGTCAAACTACCCTTGGGATTTCTAACTTGAGTTCGTTTTGTACTGTTCTCTCAACAAACACATATAGCTTTATATAAACCCTTATTTCGTTGTGTTGTTGTTGTTTTTTAAGCGAAGCAACCCCCTACAGTTACGGTCACTATGTATAAAAATACTGTGTATTTTCGTCCAAAATAATCACGTTCATGTGGGTGTGTTCCTTCGATTTGTGTTATTTCAATGGGAAGAAAAGAGAGGTAATCAAGAAGATTCGTGTTGTTGTTTTTTTTGGTAGGTTTTTAGGCCAACTGTACGTTATTAATTATGTTGGATTTTTTCAAGAACCGGTTTCGGTGTTATTTTCACTTATATATTGTTGCATTTTTCGATGCTACAGTGATGTAATATTGTCCAGCAACCGGTTCTAGAGTTGGGAAAAAAATCTGTAATCTAAACGAAATTGTTGATTTATTTATACGAAATTGAGTTGCAACAGTTTTCGTGTTTCGATTTCCCGTTCGAAATTGGTGTAGATCATTAAACATGAGTGCGTTAGGCGTATGGAAACGGACTTTATTCAACAAAATGTACACATATGTGAAAGTCTTGGTGTTTGTATACAAATAAGTTTTGTTAAAAATCTCCCACGCACGCACCGGAGCGAGTTTCTCAATTTGTTTAATCACCAAACGACATTCTATAGGATGTCTCCGATATCGACAACAAAATTAGAACTTGGTAGTTCATTGGAAAATTGGTGTAAAATTGTTTTGAAACATGAATGACGATTACAAATCGTTAGAATTAGAGGAGCTATCATAGAAATAGAGTCGGAAACAACTTTGTTCACTTTTCATCAATTTTCCGGAAAACTGACAATTTAACCGGCAAATTTCTGATTGTGAGAGTTATAAAGCGCTTTAAATTTGCTACATACAGTGAGAAAATCGGTAATATTTGTTGAGTTTGAGGAGAATTTGAAATTTTTCTGAAAAAACACCTGTTCAAAATTTTTCTCTGTAACTCAAAGTTCCGTTAGACTTTTTCAAAATAAAATACGTCTTCCGGTGCTCCTTAAAATGCTGTTTCTAATGCAATTTAAGTTATTCCAATATATTGAGAAACGGGGAAGATATCGACTTTTAAAAACTGGCATTTTTAGACGCCAAATTGAAGAAAAATCTACAATTTAGGTCCTCCAGTTTCTATAAATTTTTCGGAAAATCAACGAACCCATTTGAGGATTGCTTGAGATATGAAAAGCTCTTCAATCTGCTATATATTGAAAGAAAATCTTGAAAAAATCGACAGTATTTGTTGAGTTATAGGGGAAATTCGAAATTCTTTTGAAGAAAACACGAGCTCCAAGATCTACTGTAACTCAAAGTTCAGTTAGAATTTTTCAGCTCCTTAAAATGCTGTTTCTAATGATGTTTGAGTTATTGCAATCCATCATCAAACTGGCATTTTTTAGACAACAAATTGAAGAAAAACCCATTGTTTGGGTCCTCCAGTTTCGGAAAATCAGGGAACTCTTTACAGGATTTTTTGAAATCTGAAAAGCTCTTCAACTCGCTATAAACTGTAAGAAAATCTGAAAAAATCGACAATATTTGTAAAATTGTAGGGGAGAATCTGATTAAAAAAAAAAACAAACACGTGTTGCAAGATTTTTCGTTGTAACTCAGACATTCAATTGGAATTCGTCCAAAGAAAATACGTCTACAGGTGCTCCTTAAAATGCGGTTTCTAACGATGTTTATGTTACAACATATCATCATCGAACAAGGGGTATCGATTATCAAAAAGTGAGAATGTGCCCGAAAAGACCTTCAAGTTTCAATAAATTCGTATTTCTCGCATCACAATTGCTGTATATCCGTTTAAAAGAGTGCGGAAACAGAAGCAGAAACAGAGCTCGAAAACCTTACGGAAATTTCTCCGATCTAGTTAAAATAGTTGTTTTTCATCACTGGATTTTGGAAGAATGGGAAAACTTGCCCCCGAGGCTCTTCAAGTCATTCTTCATCGTTTTGCGTGCATATTCGATCGGTGAAAACTGCGATATTGCCAGATTAGAGATTATTCTTAAAATATTCTTCGAGTTGCTATAAAAAGTAGAAATTTAGATGGAATCGGTGGTATTGTTTGATCAATTCTTTCAATCGTTCCTTTTGTTTTTATTATTTCACCACTGTCCGTCCTTTATTTACGTTAAAAACGAAACGAGAATCAATGAATCTACCCGTATAATCCGTGGATAACAAGATCTTTCTACCAAGTGGAAGGAAAGAAAGCAAGCAAGCAAGATGTAGAAGCGAAAAAGAACACGGAATTCTCTCCAAATAGTAGTCGTATCACGTAGTAGGAACATACACAAAATATATTGGGCTAGGGGTGTGTGTGTGTGCGTCTTTTCCTATATAACTTCAAATTGTATAAACTGAAATATTCTCCTGGCTTTTTTCTTTCGACGAAAATCCGTTAATATTAAACTCGAAGAAAAATCAAACATTTGTTATTTTCTCGAACGCATATTGGTGTCATTAAATTTCCAACCCTTCGACGGTTATTAACTATCTTTACACGAATATTTGTGTTTTCGATAGAATATCGGGGGTGTTTATTAGAATTTTCGCCAATCCCTCCAGTATTTCGTTGCTTGTATATTATAATAAAGGGGTAGTTTTGTTTACATTACAACTTCCACATCGTATATTATTGTATACAGACTGTCCCATGTGTTTTCATTCTATCAAATTGTTGAATATTTGGGACTAGTCGAATAAAAAAAGTTTGTTGTTTGTTAATGGCGTTCGATGACTCTAGCATACGCCTCCGGATTTATTTATTTTGTCGGCTATTTTTGGATTTACACACATTAATATTTTGGTAGAAAAATTAACATTTCAACTAATTTACAATTCAACTATCCGATTTCGACAATTTTAATCCACTTTAATGGGACACAATAACAATAGTTGATAATCAACACAAAAAAATAACGTTAATTTTATCAGTAGGAGCCGTTTTCAAGGTAACACCGATGACTAAAAACACTATTTTTATCAACAATAGTTAAAATGTTATATAACAGTCGGGTGATTGTTGTTTAATTATTAATAATTATTAATAAATTTTGCTAAAATGGAAAGTTATCCGCCTGTTTGTCTGTCTGTGTGATGTTTTTATGTTTCGAAAATTAACAGATTTAATTGGCGTCAAATTTAACGTTTGTTTATAGGGGAATTTTCGGATTTACGTGTTAGAACTGGCTTCCTGTTCGATCCGGAAGCATTGAAAATTGACATCAATTTTCGAATTTACGTCCTGTTGATATGTAAAGCGATTTGATTGCCCAATTATTGATTTCTTGATATTTTCGGTTTGCCTCACACCTCGCATTTCCATTTCGAAAAAATTTCGTTTAAACACGCAACCATTAGACACTTTTGTACACGTATTGTAGTTAGATGGGGCATATATTCGTGTATCTCTGTCTTTCTCACGATTCCTCCGGCTCTTGAGGCCAAGTAAGACAGAGATCTGATGATATAGTTTATGGAATTTTACAGGAAACCTTGCCGATTGTCGTCTGTGTTTTCTGATTAAGGTCAAACCGAATTCGAGTTGTATTCCACCGATAGGGGAAATTTTCCAGTTCGTTGACTTGTTCCTCAAACTTTTTTTTAGAAGCACTTCAGCGTTTCTTATTAGAATTTTGACCTTTTACAACCCGAAATTGTCGGTATATTTGTGAAAATCGATTCGTTTAAATTGAAAGCTATTAGTGTTCAACAGAACACGAAAAAAACAACTATTTTTATTTATTGTTTGTATAAAACAACAAACTTAACTTATATCGTGTAAAATTCGAAAATTTAACCAAATTTCTCTATTAACAAGTTCCAACAATAATTGGCATTTGATTTAAAATTGAATCTATGCGCTAATGGTACTATTTTAAAAATATACAGTGTGATGATACTATCGGAATGACCTTGACCTTAGCAATGGGACGCATGCGTTGCCCAGGTGGAAACGAACTGGCCGACCAACAAACTGGATCAATACCTAAAACTGTCTCTTTCTCTTTATCCACGTTAAATACACTTGCATTGATGATTATTGCCTATCTATTATATCAATAATCTATTCAATTTTACGTATATTTATAATATTTTAACATATAATCAATTCTTAATTGACTTATAAGTGTTTAAACTCGTTCTTTTAAAATTTCAGTGCGTCCATTTTCAACCCTCTATAATTTTATTCATATATTCGTAATTTTCTTATGTAATTATATCTAAATTACGTATATAACTCTCTCTTTCTCGCCCATATTAAATTTATGTTGTGTATAATTAATACTATACTACAAAATTTAAAATTGTGTGTGTGTTGCTTATTTTTTATCGCTTCGATAACTGTTACCACTATATTACAGACAAAAAGTTTAATTGCGTTTTTTTCTAAGAAAAAAAAAACGGAAAAATCCACATTTAATTAAAATACGTGTAGAGATTATTGGAAAACCTAAAAAAAAAAAAATTAACGAGCCGTAATTGAAACAATACAACGTATTCAATTCGTTGATTTAAGTAGCACAAAAAACGATTCATTGTAGAAGAGTTCCACTGTATTTCTCGCTAGATTATTGTTCGTTAGAGTCTCAGTTCTTCCGTTAATTCGTTGTTCGATTTTATAAATATTTCCATTTGAACTAGGATGATAAATCGAGGCGCATCCACCATTTTTAAACGAAAACTCAAAACGCTCAAAATCGCCGTTTTAAGCCCAAAATTCTGGAGTTGTTGGTTCAAAAAACGATTCTTCTCAATTTTAATCTCTTATTGAAACCGATTTTTCAAATTTTGTCAAATAAAATGACGCAAATCATTCGAAACAATAGTTAAAGTAGCCCTATGGTTTACTGTAGCAAAGTTTCACTGTATTTCTTGCAAACTTATTGCCCAATTGAGTTTTGTAGATTTTTGCAATTAACAAGCCCATTTGTGCGTTAATTTCTAAATTTGACGAATATAAGGGCCATTTAAAGTAGGCGCATCCACCATTTTTCAACGATTTTGGATTTATTAATTTAGAAAACAATTTCCTTCAATTTCAATCATCCATACCGACTTTTTTGTAAACTTTTTGAAATGTGAAGTTGTCGATTGGCACAAATTAGCGATTGTTGTGTATAATAAACCAGTTTGTCGTTTCTCTTTCAACTTGGGGAATAAATCCGTATTGGAATACAACTAATCTACACGTTATTATTAATTCTGCTGTTGTTTCAAGAATTAATTTGTTGAAACATTTAATTAAATGATCGTTAATTACTGTAACGATGGTGTAATTTCACTTTTCATTCGTGTATAAATGATGATTAAACATACGGTTTATTATGTTTGTAAATACAACTGGAAAGATTGTGTGTTATAATCCCATGCGGTGTTTTATTTTTCTGGTTTACTCTAAAGACTGTTCAATCTAACAGGACCAGACAGGTCGATTTCAACATATGAGAAATTAAAATAAAAATTGAAGAAAAAGGCCCGACTGGTTCCTAGTTTGCCTTGAAGGTCGCGTTCTTCCACACACAAGGTCGATCATCAACCAAATAATAAAGAAAAATATTGATAAAACCGTTTTTTTTTACTAAGATTGTGACTAATTTATTGTTTATTAAGTACCAATCGAATTTAGACCGTTTATAACAACACTGGCGTGTTATTTTCGAACAAAAAATTCATTTAAGATGCACAACACCGAGTGGTGTTTGTATAATGTAGTTGTCCTCGACTTTGTAACTAGTCACGTTATAATAAAGCAAAATAAAGAGAAAGATCAGTTTATAAAAGATATTTTTGCCTATTTTGAAGATCGTGCAACGAGTAAGAATCGAACTAGAACACGTTCCAATTGTATTACACGATTTTTTGCATTAGAAACAATTAAACTTTCTATTATTTGTCAATTAAAGAACAAAATTCCAAATTCGCTATATTTATTAATAATTTCCTGGTTTTTATAAATCTCGTTCGGCTTGATTTGATCGGTGTATGATTCAAAATACAACCGGAAAAAATTAATTGTTTCACCTCTTATTAATTACGTAATTCTATTTTTTTTAAATTATTCTAAATTATAAACTTTCATATAAATTTGTATTTTATACAAATCGTTGATCTTTGTCAAAAAAGGTAAAAATGCCAAGGTTGTATGTCACTATTTTAAAATGGATCATTTATAAAAATTATCTATAGTGTTGTTTGTTGGATTCTTCGGTGGTTGTCCTCTTCAAATTAATTGGTCTGGAGCCCTTTCAATAATTCAAACGAATATTGAATATTTTCCTAAAATAAACAACAATTTCGTTCAGTTTTTCGCTATAGAGTGCAATTCAAATAATTTTTTCCACAGTAATTTTTATAAATAGAATTGCTCGTTTAGTAGCCGACATTGCCAACATATTTACCCGCAAATTTAACAGGTGTTTGGCAAATTTATTGGCGAAAAATTAATAAAAAATCCCACATTTAATAACACATAGAAGATTCCAAGAAATTATAATTTCTCATAAACATAAAAGGCTACTGTGCTACACTATAATTACCTGTTACGTAGAAATAAAAATATGGAATCAATAGAGATCGAAGTTTTGCACCTGTACAAAGATCGTGTAATATTTTCACATTATTGCATCACTACACGGAAGCTTTACTGTATTTGTGTTTGACGGTATCGTAGATTGATTGTTACGCTTGCAAGTTGTCAAATTTGGTGGATATGAACCGATCTACGACACCGTTTTGTACTCTTGGGCCATAGGAATTTTCGGCGAATATATTTCTAATAATTTTCAACCATAGTGTGACAAATACACTCATATTGTAGCACAATATGTGGGCTATTATGTTTTTGATTAAAGTGCAGTTCCTGTATCAGACATTGACTAATTCCCCAATTTATCAAATGATGGTTAACAGTTCATTTTTCTGAATGCCCTTCCGTACTAATTCCAACCCTTAAACAATGAATGAATGAATGAGTCTGACTTCAATTTTTGCCTGTAAATTAATTAATTAGAAAACAACAACAACTGATTGTTATCAGTTTTTTTTTTTGTTATTAAAACAGTTCGAATGTAAAAGTTGTTTAAATTTTAATGATGAATCAAGCACCGACATCGAAGGAAATTAGTGCGTGAAATTCTATTAAATTGAAAGTAAAAAAAATTAAACAAATAGAGAGTACAATTGTTGATTTTGTTGCGTTGAAAATTTAATGGAAAACGATGACTTTCTTTATTCTTCACTGATTGTCCAACCCCTCTTAGAAAAAATAAACAAAACTAACAATGCAATTACCGATAATTGTGGTGCATCCGTTTAAAATAATGCACGTCATCAATTTTGATAAGTGATGTTTATAATGTCATTTTTAAACGGCCAATTAAATATCACTTCAACGTACGAACTTTTCAACTATTAATTACAGTAATTAGAATTTTGTTTCTGTTTTGTATCTTTCTCATTTATTTCAAGATTTATTATTCTATTGATTAGATGCATTGTTTATAATACGATAAATATTAAAATAACACGATTGTTTTTCTACAACACGTTTATCATTATTAATAATTCTTCTCATCTTGTTTATAAAACGATAAGTATTAATATAACACGGTTATTTTTGTTTAATATATAATCTGTGGCGGTTAATCATTTTTATATTGTTTATAACACAATATATTCAAATAACACGGTTGTTTTTGTATAACACGTAATCTTGTATATAAAACGATAAGTATTAAAAGGATACCGCTTTTGTGCAACACGTAATCTGTGGCGGTTTATTGTTTATAAGACGATAAGTATTAAAATAACACGGTTTTGCTACAACACGTCATCTGTGGTGATTTATCATAGTTAATAGGGTACTCATCTTGTTTATCAGACGATAAGTATTGAAATAACACGGTTATTTTTGTATAATACGTAATCTAGTGGTTTATAATTGTTAATAATTCTTATTTTGTTTATAATCCGTGGTGGTTTAGTAGTTCTTCTTATGTTGTATATACGATAAGTGTTCGAATAACACGGTTTTCTCACCGCGTAATCTATGGTGGTTTATAATAGTTAATAATTCTTATCGTAGTTGCATAGAAATGGAAACAAAAGTGAAAATTAATAAACTATCAAGTATATATTGTTAATTTCATTGTTCTTCAACAAACAATAATTTAATTCGTTTTTTTGCTGTATTGTTTTACAAGATTGGAAAGTGGCAAAACCACAAACCATACAAGTTTTCTATGTTTGTATTTTTCCACCCTCTTTCCTCTCCGTTTTTTTTTTTTTTATTTACTACAACTACAACTAAAATATCTACCCTTATACAGATACACTTAGACATGAACACATTCGGAAAAAAATTGTGTTGTATACGATGAATTATGTATGAGTTTTGGCCGATCTTTCAGTTGTTGCGGTTCTATGCACATTTACATTGTTGTTTTCTTTGTCTATGTGTGTGTATCTGTCCATATATACATGTCTGTTTGGGCATTTGTTTTTATCAAATACGGCCAACAAAAATTCTATGGAAATTATTCAAAAAAATCGTCCCATACTAATCCAGATCTTGATACGGAAAAACACAAAAATCCATCCATTTGTTACTGTCAGAATTGGATTTAGTTTAATTTTCTGTATTGTTCCACCATTTAAAAGGGCCAATTTTAGGGATTATGTAGCGGCTTTGAATTTTAGATCTTTGGGAATTTTACCTGTGGTTTTGATCAAGTTGTAACGAAATCTCAGTTTTTTCTTGATTTTTAATTATTTGAAAACTTGTTTGCCTTCTGTCGATTGGATTAATTGTTCAATCAAAAAATGGGAAAATACCTATCTTTTGGACTAATTAAAAGTAGATGGGACAAATTGTCTAATTTGTATCAATTCTCATAGCTAATTCTACACGGTAAATTTGTTTTTAAGTCTGTATTAACACGATTACTGTCGTCTTTGTTGTTTATTTTTTACAAAAACTGTAAGTTCAACGGGGACCACAAAAATTCAGAAGCTAAACAAAACTGATTTCTACGTGATAAGAAAGATTAAAACAAATCTGGTACACAGTTTTCGAGATAACGAATAAATTGATTCGAAAATCGTAATTTTTCAAGCTTTCTGCATTTTTTTCAAAACTACATTCAAATATTTCAAAATTTGCACACTTGGGTCGTAATTTTTCGAAAATTTTAATTAAAAGTCGTATAAAAACTATAAACCTCTCTATTGGCAACATTGTAACACCAAAAAAATTTGTTACCTCAGATTCATTGATTTATTGATTATAAACCCGTAAAACGTCTACAATTAAATTGATCGTGTTTAGTTTGAAAATAAACGAATTTTCTTTTTGTTAGAGAGGCTGGAACGTGTGAAAAAGACAAAAATTAAACTGTTCTTTCCAATTTTTATTGATCTCAAATGGAGTCATTTATATTCTCGATTTGATTCAATTTTTATTGTTGTTGATCAAACTCTAATAGTGATTTATTTTGTAACAATGTCAAAACATTGGGAAAACATTACAAAAACTATAAAAACAAATCGAATTTATTTTTATTTCGTCTCTAACAAATCAATTTCACAACGAAATTTTGACCCCAATACTTGTTCATTTATTCCGTTCGGATTGTTGGATTTGAACGAAATTAGGACCCCGTAGCTTACAGATTAAACATCAAATAGTCACCAGTATTAACAAAAACTATAAGTACAAAGTGGACCATCAAAATACTGGAGTTAAACCAAACTAAATCCTTTGGGATAACAAAATTTGTACAGTTTTTTAGATAAACCATGATTATATAGGCTTTTTTTTGAAAAACTATATATCAGATTTTTTCCAAATTTGCTATACTTCAAGTATAGACCAAGATTAAGCTGTGGTAATTTTTTGAAAATTTTCGAACTTACAGTTTTTCGATTGGATTCGATTTTGTTATTAAACTCTTGTACGAATAGATTTCCTGCTTTTTTCCCAACAAGTCAGCAAATTTCCAACGAAATTTTGGTTCTAAAGCAAAATTTGCTCCCCTTTTCACTAATGCATTCCGTTTCAGAGCATTTACAAGTTGGTAATTAGGCTTTTTCTTCATCCATACAAGTAAACACCATATGTTGAACTACATATAGAATATGTTGTGCATTGTCTTGAAAGCCAGAATCGTTGCTGTGAATGTAATGAGGTACTTAACTGCCTCATTGTCAATATCACAGACATCATCATCATCATCATCATCAGCATACATATGTAGTTATTCACTAAGCTTGAAGGGATTATGTTTTGCTTAATAATCCCGATTTAAATCTAGAGAAAAGGAAGACACAGAGAGAGACTATAACCTTATATTAACAAGCATATAAACACAAACACAAACTGGGTGAACACATCATCATCATCATTCATTGTTGATTTTCCTACTACACCCCCATTGGATAGAGTTGAGGGGGCAATCATTAATAAAACACTTTGAATACATTAAGAAGTTCAAAGTGAATAACTAATAGTCCTCTTATGCATAGATAGCAATTATAACAACCACCCTTATCCCTTATTCTGCTGTCTTTCTCGAATCCCTTTCGTTTTGAAAAGCCCAGAAAAAGGTGTAGGTATATAATTTTAATTAACGTTGAAATTTATTGTTGTAATTTTGAAAATTTCGCTCAAAATTACGGTTTTAAACTGTTTGTTGTTGGCTCATTTTATAGAAGAAAAGACTCCATCTCCATTGAAAGCAAAACTATAAATGACTCGATATGAATGTAAATGACTTTGAACAATCATTAGATTGATGTGGATTGAAAAAGAACGTTCCAACTTCTTAATTAAACATCACCACAAATTGTTGTTTGCATTGTCCCAATTGAATAGACAATAATAAGGGGGACAACTGTAAACTCATCGTGTATGCTTTTAAATTCAACAAAATTGGACTCCGTAGCTCACATCCGATAGATACAATTTTATGTGTATAGTTGATAGGTGGAAATCGCGAAATTGCGCAAATAGAGCGTTTTTGACCGACTTCCCGATGCGCTACAAGGCCCAAATTTTGCCAAATTGTTTTGTAGCGACTCCTTACAAATCCCCAATGTATTTTTTCAATCGCTATCTACTTTTGAATGGTCTGCGAGGTATAACTATAGAGTTTCTCTTTGTTCGATTATAATTATTGTTTATTATATTTCCATCTATTGATTATACGTTCCCATCAATTCGTTGTATTCATTTATTGATAAATACCGTTCAGAGAAATGTAAAATTGTTAGTAATAAGTAAACATACAACACAATAATTCCCAACAATTTTCTTCTTTTCCTAGCCATTTATTTCCATCTATTCCAACAAATATAATTGAATAAAATTTTATTATTTGCTAGAATAATCCATTGTAAATATTTATTTGTCGATCTAAAACAACACTAATTATCTTATAAAATAGAAATCTTTCGAAAATACTCTCCTTCAAGCTAACATTATATTTCATTGATTCAATTTCCATTCATTCATTCATTCATTCATTCATTGAATGCTTGTCGAAATTGGAGCCAGACAAATTCGGCGATGTTTACAACTGAAATTTGATTAAAATTCACGCCTTCCATATCCCGCTTTTACAGAACTATGACTTAATATGATTTATTTTCGGCTTGTTTTGAAATATCACCGTCTTTGTTGCTCCCATTGGAAACTTCTATACGGCTTTAAAAGATCAAAATGAGTGCGACAGAGATGTTAAATATCTTTCACACCCTATGATTCAAATACGATTTGTTCTTTTGGGCTGGTTATTTTGTCTCTGTCGCTCTTATTTGAAACTTCTAGGCGGCATTCAATAACACAATGAATGCGACAGAGAAGTGAAATATTCGCGCCTTTTGCACCCGCTTTGTGTGCTTTACTTTTACAGAATTATGACTTGTTTTGGAGTATCGCCCCGTCTTTGTCGCTCCTATTGGAAACTTCTATACGCCGTTAAGGTGCCACAATGAGTGCGACAAAGACGCTTTGGGATATTTCGTTAATTTCCATCATTATTGAATGTTTATGTCCATCTAGTGCCAACTCGATCACGTAGTATCGTAGATTGATTCATATTTGATTAAATTTGACATCAAACATATGAATCACTCTACGACATTCCGTACAAGGTAAAAAACAACGTGTTTACCATGGTGAGTCTCGATTTTTTTGTCGCTTTAAGCCTAAAATCGCCCCGCGAGTCGCTATTCCTCTACGAATATAAAGTGGGACATGTTTGCTTATGGTTTTTAAAAGGTCTTTGAACTGTTAATCAACAGACGTATCGCATAATTATTAGCACCACACACACAAATATACGTTTGTTATACAAATATAGTAATAGTAAAATGTATGGGGGACGTGGTGCGGGCAGGCGACAACAACAAACCTGAGGCTACAACTTTGTTGTTGCTATTGTTGGGTCACGCACCCGTCAAAACAACAATTCCAAGATAAAATTTATAAAAGATAGCTACAATAGTTGCTTTATTATCATTATTATTATTATTTATAGTGGTATCTTTTATGTATATGTGTTTGTCACTAGATTAATTACAAAGTAAACGCATATTGTGTGGTTTTGTGTTGGTATAACTGAAGGAGCGGTGGTATTAATAAATATCAAAATCCTCCAGTCAATAGTATCGTTATCATCTTCTAAAACAAATTTACTCTCTCCGTCTCTCTATTATCGTATTATTAATTAATTAATTTCAAGATATTTTATTATTATCGTTAATCGAGAATTTTATAGGGAAATTAATTGGGAAGCGGTGAGGATGAAAGGGAAATGCTTTATTTTCATACAATCCAACTAATATCGAAAGTAAACATTCTAATGTTGATTGATATATTCGATTGAGTTCTCAAGAAATTAGAAAAGTTGGCAAGTTTTACTGGATTTTCCGTATTCTTTGATATTTGGCCGAAATTAGAGCCCCCAGCTCGTTCTTTAGGCCTTCAATTATAATTTTTTTCACAAAACCTGCAAGTTAAAAGTCGGCCAAAATAATTCAGAGGCTAAATTGAACGAATTCTTGTGTGATAGAAAAAATTGAAGCAAATCAGTTTTCAATTTTGCCGAAAACTACACACCAGATTTTCTCGAAATTTGGCCCACTTGGGGCCCAGATCGGCGTTAAACTCTGGTAATTTTTTGAAAATTTTCGAACTTACAGTTTCTCTAGACTGTTCCACTTTGTGCTCGGTAATCTTGGCTGCAAAATTTTCGATTTTTCTGTGCCACATTTACAACTTTCACGTGGTTTGGATTACGTGAATGTTCGATTGTTAGAGCGGTTTGTGCAATAAATTTTCAAAATACGGTTTGTTTTCATTCAATCTATAATTAAACAAATATGTAGATATATGTGTATTTATATTGCAGTAGACATAAAAAATTTACATACTTATATGCAACAATATACTATATATTATGCCAGGTCATTGGAGTAATAATAATAATAATAATAACGATAAAAATAACAACAATAATAATGTTTTTATTAGTTAATTTTCCCCTATTGTTATTCTGCATTGTTTAAAAGCACATCCAATAAAATTTTCATCTATCAATCATTGTTATTAATTATGATTATTACCAGATACTTTATTTAATTATTGCAACGTTAGCTATAATAAACCTGCTGACTTATTGTTAATTATATAGTATTTGTTGATAATTAACCTCATTAAGTGTAGATATATTGAGTAATATCCACAATAATATCTACCTATCTATGTAAATATACATGTGTTGTATTATCGAATAATGCAATTTCTATTCAATTCACTAATAATAATAATAATAATGATAATATACGTTATTATTCTGATCAAAAGTGATGAACCAACAACAACAATAAGAGTGGGGTAACTTGAATCTTGTCAACATATCAAATTCATCAACACAAATTGAAATAAATTGCCATTTCGAGCGCTATATTACAATACATACACAGTTAGACGATATTAATATCGTTAAAAATAAAACATTTATTAAAATAATGAAAAATTACGTTGTTGTTCTATATAGTGTCGCCTTGGTTTTATAAATTGAATTTTAATCAACTATACAGACTGTCTCGAATCGTTCAAACAATACACACTGATCGCCGTCTCAAATTGGGTCAGTTGCCTTGTATTTTAGTTGATTTGATTCCTATTCAAATAAAGATAAATTAGACTTGTTTCGGGTATAATTGGTGTCTTAATCGAGCCCAGGATCGTAATCAAAAATCAAAAATCAATTTAGCAGCAAGTTTAAAAGAAATCGGCATGTAGTTTCGAAAGAAAGTCATTTTTGCTTTAATTTGATTGCTGATCAAAAAACTGTTCCATAAATTTGCTTTAAACTCCCTTATTACATCTAAATCAACTACAATTAGCTTCTCTATCGATTTGGGTAACTTTGAGCCTCCGGTTTTGACGAAAAAAGCCCAAAATCGACGACTTTACAGTTTAGAATCAGCAATAAAATTGAAATAAAACAGTTAAACTATCAGACTGTCTCGAATCCTTGAAATACTCATTGAGATGTGTATGATCGTCGCCTCAAATTAGGTCAAAGTTATCTTACACTTTAGTGATTTGATTTCAGTGTCCCAATTTGATTGAGATTCAAGTAGAGGCAAATTAGACATGTTGGGGGCATAATTGATCCTTTGATCATACCCAGATAGGTTCAAAAATTCTCAAAAAATTACTAATTGGCACCACTTCATTCGTTTTATGCCTAACTGTAAAACAAGAAATCAGTAAATAATCTTAAACAAGGCATATTTTAAGACACCGTTGACAAAAACTGTAAATTTAGAATTACCCAAAAGAATACAGGAGCGCTAAATACAGTTTTTGAGGTAAATCATAATGCAAAAACTCTGTTTCCAGGTTTTTTCCATTTTTTTCAAAAACCACACATTAGATTTTCTCAAAATTTGATACACATGGAACCTAAACCTAGATGAGGTTTTGGTAATTTTTTGAAATTTTTTGAACTTACAGTTTCTGTAAAATTCAACCGTAAAGAGGATCGAATTTCGTTCAGAATCAACGAAATAATAATAGCTTGTAGTGCTTCAGTATTGCCATTATGGAAATCAATTTTCATATTACATCCACCTTTATTATAGGGATGGTGGTGCTATTTTATATTCTAAATAATAAAGGAATTTACCCTGTATGCTCATAGTCTGTTGGAAAGTTAGTAAAATAGATCAACTTAATCTTCTATCATCTTATATTGCAATTATACCCATTTCTATTTTAATATTAATATTGTTTTAATAATAAAGTACATTTGAAACTCATCTAACTCAAATATTATAATTATAAATAAACAATTATTTGTGAACCGTTCTACTTTATGGTTTATGAAAATGAAATTCTTTCATGTTTACACTTTACAATAATAATAAGAATAATGTAGGAGTATTTCATGGGAATTTTCTGTTTCGTTGTTGTTGGCGTTTAAGAAAAATAGCATTAGGAAATCATCATCATCATCATCATCACTATAATTCCACGGTTGTTGGACTGTAGTAGAAATCGTACAAGTAGTAGTTAGCCACGTTCCCTATTATATAACAGTAACGATAATTAGAAAGGTAAAATTTGAAGAAAATTAGACAAATCTCTAATCTTTTAACATGTAATTTTTATTTGTTAATTGATTTTTGATGTTATCATTCGTCAACGATTTCAGTTTGTCGTATAGTTGGACTCATTTTCTAAAATTGAGTTAAATAGTCCTAACATCCGGGTAGATTGTATAAAGATGTCTTGCAACACACGAACGACTAACTAACAGATTTGTAAGGCTAGAAATTTGGGTACCAAGTTAGGTTGAAAATTTGAATTGCGCGCCCTTCGAAAAATTCGAAAACCAAATTCCCTAGATTTCTAACCTCACAATTCTAAATTTGATTGATCAATGTGCGCATTGGGGGCGGCTGTTGTATTTGAAGATTTCGTCTAGTTTTCGTTCAAGTGAGTGATTCTTTTTTGATTTTAATTATTTTAAACTGAATTTGTTCAAAATATTTAGAAAATTAGCCAAAATTGAAGGTTTGAGGCTAGATTTCACCCTGTTCA
>JACDRQ010000692.1:0-24030 GCA_013841215.1 Hycleus cichorii
GGGGCCTATATTCAAATTCAAGTTGATTATTGTCATATAACCTCACTTGAAACAAAACCTAATTTTTTTAGTTTCTGGATTTTTATAATATTGAACACAAGTGGAAATTAGAGAAAATTATGGAAGAAACCGTCAAGTTTCGGAAAATTCAGGTAAATTTCAAATTTAAGTTGGTATCATTAGAGCGAGAATATGATTTATTATGACAGATCTACGGCGGGGAAATTTTCTAGTGACTTTCCTGTTGTCAGGATGGCTGTTTTGTTTATTATTTTGACAGATCGATCTGTCACGTGTAAATTTTTGATTTGAAATTGTCATTTGGACAAATTTCGAACATTTTAAAAACATAATCGGGGGGAATAGATGGACTAAATCCAATCATTTTTAATGTGGAATAATGTATAGTTAAATTTCACCACGTTATCAACATATAGAAATCCCTGATTTTTATTCAATTAATTTACAATTATCACTAATAAATGATTATAATAATAGATAATAAAAGAAGCAAAATCACATTTTCGGTCGTTTTTCAATCAATTGCCGTAATTTTATTGCACTTTATTGTCTTTTAAATCACACAATTTCAAAGACACAGTGAGTAACAGCCTTAACAATATACATATAAAGATTTTAACGATCAGAAATATTACTAAAATATAATTTTTTTACATTAATTATAAATCACAAATAGAAGTAAGAATAAGTAAAATATACAAACAAAAAACACTATTTACAAAGGTTAAAAACGAAATATCAGTTGGTTTCTTGAACATCAACAAATTCAAAATCTAACATTGAATTATCATCAAATTCTTGCTCATTTTTGATATTATTTCGATTGTAATTATTACTTGAGTGATTTCTATTCGTTCCAGTATCACTAATTTGATTCTGATAGAAATTACTGAAAGTATTTCGACTTTCTGTTGCGATTGTATGATTCTGTTCTGATTGTAAATTTTGAGTCGAATCAAAATCAACAGAATTCGTTGTTATTGTTGAATTGTTTGAACGACGAAAATTATAACAATTTTCTTGATTAATCGATGTTGATGTTGATGGTAATTCGCGATTTGGATGGCGATTCGGTGTTTGACGTTGTGCCTGGCGTCGTTCTTTTGCCCTTCGATTCTGGAACCAAATTTTAATTTGTCGTTCGGATAAACCGAGAAATTTCGACAATTCCAATTTTCTTTGAACGGTAATGTAGCGACTTTGACAATGGAATTCCTTCTCTAATTCAATCCGTTGAAAATCCGTATAGACAGCACGGTATTTTTCTTTGGTACGAGTTCGGCCTTATTAAATTGTAGAAAATTAATTAAATTTATATGGAAAACAACAAACTTACCGGGTTTTTCTTCAATCGGACTAGATTCTAACCATTTATACGGTGGTCGTTTATTTGGCGTTTCGCTTTCTATGGTGCTTGTTGAATTCTCTGATAAAGGGCCACTGGTTATTGAAGTTGAAGGGGTTTCGTTATTTTCACATTGTTCGTAATTATTACTGTATTGATATGGGGTTGCACTTGGGCTATAATAATTGTTATATTGTTGAAATTGCCCCCAATATTGTTGTTGTTGTTCTTGTTGTTGTTGCGGATAATAGGCTTGTGATGTTGATGGTAATGGGGATGATAATGCTGATGATAATGGTAATAAATCCGTCTGTTGTTGTTGTTGTTGTTGTTGATAATTCGATGAATACCAAGGGTTTTGATACTGATTTGATGTTGTTTGTTGTTGTTGTTGTTGCTGTTGTTGTTGTTGTTGTTGTTGTTGTTGATAATACTGTTGATGGTGGTACATCATCCATGACTGACTATAATACGGTAACATTTTTATCACAAAAAATCACCAAACTAGTACAAACACCAAATGAAATTTTTTTGTCTGGATGGGATGATAAAATGGACTAGTTATTGGGGTAGAATTAAGGCGGAGCCGTACCGTTTCCATCGGCCTATAAAAACTACACTATATCGACAACATGTTACGATAACTACATCGAACCTACCAATGACCACCGTAAAATGAACAACTGAAGAAGATACTGTGGATAACGGCCAAGGAGGGAAAAAACTACCCCCTATTGGTGTCTGGTAATTTCCGTTCAATTGACTACCGATAGGATTAGAGTGTTTAGAAATGTTTCTAAGAATAGGTTTCTTTGGTATTTGCCGACGCAAGACTATCACTTAAACGTGTATATGAATAAAGAAAACTACCTGAAGTAGATATCAATACGGTGTATCTCTTTAACAAATGTTGACAAAACTTGTCTTTAAATCAATTAGTCAAATTTCGTGAACATGTTATGACGTGCGTTTCTTTTCTTTTTAAATGGGGAAAGTTCGAAGTGGGAATATCTTAATCAATTCTTATTTTAACAAATACTTTTAATATTCGAGATAGATGATGGTTATTATTTGTCACAAATAAACAATAAATAATCTTTTTAATTAGTTTATGATCTAACCGAGCGGTGTCAATGAAATTTTATTTGAAAATTATTACAGTAATAGATAAAATTTTGATTTTGACACAATTTCATCGATAATTTGCATTTTTCAATTGAAAATAGCTCTCAATTAGGACTTTACTAACTATTGAATATGTTCAATTTACAATATACGGTGAGATAATCATTAAAATCGTTAATATTTGCTAAGTTATAAGGGAAAATATTACAGGTATTGTTAGATATTCAACTCTGAGGGTGCAAAAAAAAAACTAAATTAAAAAATAGACTGTGTATTTATTTATCGGAATTGCGAATTTCTAATTCACGATTTCTCGCTTATTTTTGGAGTTACGACAACCAAAGATCTATTTTTGAAAGATTCGAATTACAGACGAAAATCATGTTACATGTTTTTTTCGTTTTTCTTGTGCAATTTCTTATATTTTCTCTCATAACTTGGTCAATATTATTTATTTTAAAATAATTTTTCTACTATCAAATAGCAAATTAAAAGCGCTTTTGAAATCTTCAAGAGATCTTCCGATTACATTGTTCGTTTTCCGGAAAATTTAAGAAAACTTCTATAAGGAGCTTGTAGTCAATTTCCATTTTATAGCATTAAGCAACTCCTCATTCAAAAGCTGATAAAAAAAGCAAAGTACAAGATAGAGATTATTTTCTTAATTTGAAAATTGCGTGAAACACCGAGTTGTTTTGTAGCTTTGTTTTCACTTATTAAAATTAGCAATTTTCTTTTAAAATACATACAGTTATCTAAATAATCTTATACTCTTTCTGAGTGGTCTCTTTGGGGGTGCTTTGTACCCCCAAGTACCCCCCTAACTACGCCTATGGAAAATATGAAACAATTATCCTCTATAATTTAGAATTCAATCAGAATTTTTTAAGACAGAATAAAATACTATTTCTAATGCTATTTGAATCATTACCGTACGTTATCAAACAAGCAAGATATCGATTATTAGAAATTGACAATCGAAAAAGTCAATAGATTCGTGTTTTCCGTTATACATCAGCTTAAACCGGCGTAAAAACCAAAACAGAGCCCCCAAACTTTACAGAAATGCCGCCTCTGGATTTTATTTTCAATATTTACTTTAAATATTAAAATATTTACATCCTAAATTATAGTTTTACTAACAAAACAAGTATTGGTTTGTGTAATGAAAGTTATTCTAAAAAATCCGTCTAATTTGAGTTAAATTTTCGATTACTCTTATATTTTTAGAAAATTTAATTTTTCACTCAACTGCAACTTCAAAGAATGTATTTTGTTCGTATTATTTTCCCTGAAATGTCCATTTATTAAACACCCTTCTTTCGATTTTTGCCATCTAATATTTGTAAGAAAATTTCGGCATCTGGTATCCAGGTAGAGGCAATAAAATTTCAGGTTTTTATTATTATTTAGACGTCCAGACGACGACAATTTTTCAACACATGAATTATTGAAATTGTACAAAAATTTCCCATTTTACCTGCTGGAAAATTCAATTTCTACTCACGTTTTTTTGGGTGATGTTTTATGAGAAAATTTGTGCTATTGGAAATAATCTTCTCAATCGTCTTACCGACAAATCTGCTGACAAATTGTTTGAAAACAACAAAGACTACCTGTTTTCACTTGTCAACACAACAATTCCCTGCCAAAGAAGTCTAAATATTTATCAAAACAAACCATTGACAATTATTTATTGATTTTCCAAAATGATTGGAAATATTTGTCTCTATTTAGATAAAAGTGGAAGACTGCAATTTCTAACACAAAAGCGTCAAAAATTCCAACAAGACCACTTTCTTTATGTACCGGCTAGCCAGCCAAGTTGTCGTCATTCGAACTAGTAACAATAAGAAATCGTCATAAAATTTTATTAGACGTTATACCGACAACCTAGGACTTGATATTTTATAACAAGATGTCTGAAATTGATTTATTTACAATTTATATTTAAGAAATTTTACAACGCTTTAGAAAGTATTTGTAATAGTTTTCAGATGCATCAATAATAACGAATATTTGAATTTGAGAAAAAAATTCACACACAAATCAAGATTAGAAATGCTTTATTTTTGGATTTTCTACAATTATTGCACGATTATTTTTTACATAAAAATCGATAGAAAAACTACTAAAGCTTAATTAAGGCGAATTTTATAAAAGCCGTGCCTGAAACTTACTTGAAAAGACTAGGCTGTGACTATTGTCCTAATTATAATTATAATTATTACAATTATTTTTAGAATGATTATTGTTTTTAATTGTTAAAACTATCGATAAAAGTTTTGAAAATGGAATTATTATATACAAAAATTCTGTGCAAACTCCTCTTTTGTACTGTGAATTTCAAAATTGATTGTTTTATGATTATCTTAATTAATTAATTATAAAATATTGTGGATTGTATTGATGATTGAGTTATCATTTTGGTTGATATCGTCGCGTTTTTTCACCTGTTTCCGTTCTTTAGCCCGTCGATTTTGGAACCAAATCTTCACTTGTCGTTCCGATAAGCCCAACGAATTCGCCAATTCCGTTTTACGTCTCATTGTTATATAACGACTATAATAGAATTCCTTCTCTAATTCAACACGTTGATGGTCCGTATAGACAACACGGTATTTGTCTTTAGTGCGTGTTTTACCTGAAAATTTTCAAAACAAGAATCAATTTCCTGTTTTATTTTTAGTTAAAAAAATCGTAGGTCAGATTTTGTTTTCTATAATAGTAACAATAACGATGAACGACGGTATTTTGGTGTCTAATAAAATTTTATCACTTTGTATAGTAGGGAAAAATACCAAAACGAAAAGTAGAAAAGACAGAAGACGAGAAGAAGAGTTTAAAATTATTCGGTCGTTATTCTATCGCCAGGATGTCTTCAAATTGAAACATTTTATGGACATTTACTCAATAAATGAATGGGTTTTTAAACATTGACATTAATGTCTTATTTGAAATTTTGACCACACTATTATTACCCTCGATAAAACTAGTAAATAAATTCGGACTTGTTCAGATTGGAAATCTGAATCTCCGATACAAATGAGAGCTCAGAAAATTGCATTATAATTAAAAATAATTACAATAACAGAAGCGATTCTGCTTAGAGAGGTAATCAACAAATTAAGAAATTCCAAAAAGACGATAAATTTGATATCGTTAGAATATTCTTTTTAGATTTCTTTACATTCTGTGCAACTTTTATTGCTGAAAATTAGACGATTTAGGACAAAAATTACTCAACCTTTGATTAAGAACCGAAAATTCTGAAAAATTAATAATTTAAGACAAAAATCTCCCAAATTGTTGATTGGAAGCGTGAAATATTTTGCCTTATCGTTTAATTTTAAGAATTAATTCTGGCAGTTGTTGAATATAAATTTTTAATTAGAATTTCCTAGACTTATATTTTTCCATTAGATTTATTAGAGCACGCAATTTCCCCAAATTTACCCATCTGTTAGAAACAAATTTATTACGAAGAGACCGTAAAATTGAATAAATCTTTCATAATTATATTTTAATTAATACTCTCGATAAATTTAATTTTTTTCTTAACGTAAAATTGTGTTATTAATATTAATGTTTTTTTTCTCTCGTTCTTCTACTTGATGACGAAATATTGTGGTCGTTAAAATTAAATAGATTCAGTGTTAATGTGTTAAAAAATTTTAAAAAATCTTTCTATTAAATACCTGTAAATTTTTTATTTATATGTAGAAATAGTGTTCTTTTATTAAAAATAAACACGTTCAATAACATTGAGTTGTAATCCTTTTAAATGATTATTGTCACGGAAATTGAGACTTCACTTGAGAATATACGACTTATTATTTGTTTTTACAAAAATTTCAACCCTTTAGTAACAGTTACTATTGTAATAACCACCCTGTCGTATCCCTCAGGTACCGTTATTTGGCAAATATGTACAAACGGCCAAAATTTTATTGCATTCAAAACTAGTTGTCGGTACAGTTCAAATAAAATTCCGTTTTTGGGAAATTACCGGATGTTGAATTTTACCCCCCTCTTTCCGTTTGCAACAAATTTCCGTAATTAGGAGTGGCTTACTTTATGTGAAAGGTTGTATGTAGTATTTATTTGATTGCGGCAACATCGTTGAATTCTTGATGTTTGACCTCCTAAAAACGTAACAATTTTATGGGATATTTCTCAGGTTGAAATTAAAATTTTAATGGCCAAGATTCTTCGATAATGATCAACGATTCTGATTGGTTGATGGAACATTAATAGAAAAAAGAGGTATATAAAATTCACCAACACAACAACAACAACAGATGGACCGATAGAAGTAAAAAAATTAACGTAGGAACAACAAATATGGCCGCTTTTTTGGTGTTTATATTAAAACACAGATACACCTGTCTGATATGAAGCAAAACCAACGCCATTACGATTCTAACATGGTGACTAATTCTTTAAATCAGTGTTTCTCGAGCTTTTTCTAAACCCGACCTTGTAAATTAATTAATGGATTCAAAAACACTAATCTAGACAATACGAAGATGTCTTCAATCTTACAGATAAACTCGAAAATGATCTTCAAAAGTTAATTAAAAATCCTAAAGTAAAGTGCAAAATTATCGACAATTTCGTATTAGAAGTAACTAAATAAAAGGTAGTGGGAACTTTCCTGGAAAATGCCTCGTAAAAATTTTGAAAGTTTATACCAAATTATTCGAAATTTTATGAAGCGCAGTTCTTTATTTGATATATGTTGAATTCATAAGATTAAAAATCCACTGTCTTACATCTTCAATGCTCTCTAGCACCTTTCAATTATTGAAACATAATCATCAGAATTGCTAAAATCGGTGCTTCTTAAGCTTAGTCTAATCACGAACTTATAAATTAATTATTGGTTGAGAAACACTGATCTAGACAATTTATTCCAAGTAAAATCGTTTCTTAGAATTTTTTTATAAGGCGAAAATGTCTTAAAACTTGCAGATGAACTCGAAAATGATCCTTCAAAGTTAATTAAAAGTGCTAATGGTAAACATTTTCAAAAAAAACTAGATAAATAGCAAGAAGAATGCAAAATTGTTTAAAACTTCGTATTAGAATCAAATAGAAGAGCAAATCAAGAACTTCTCCGAAAAATGTCTTGTAAAAATCTTGAAATTCGAAATTTTCGTCAATTCATAAGAGCTTACCATGCGTAAGAAACCTAAATAATTTGTAAATTCGCTACTTCTTCAATGTTCTTTAACACCCTGCAGTTATCAAAACATTACAATAATTTGGTTGAGATCAGTATTTCTTAATATTTTTCCAAGTTACAAACCGGTAAGACTGATTGATAAGCTTCGATTCAATATCAAAGCATTTTTCTGTGAATTGGGGAGTTAAAAAACACTATTTTCGATCTAAAACTTTGTCTAATTTACCGGGTTCGGCTTCTTTATGAAGAGAACTTTTATTAATCCATTCGTACGGTGTTGACGTTGTTTTCGTCGTCGGTGATCCATTATGATCTTGATTTAGAGCCGTATTTTCGGTGATATTCCCAGGACTTGAAATATCACTACCGACAGTCATTGGTGGTGATGGTAACTGATGTTCATTATTATCACCAATCTGTTCTTGATGATTGTGATGATGATGATAGGGTAATTGTTGAAAATTTGTATGAAATTCGTTAAATTGATGATGATGATGATGATGATAACTAGGATGATGATGGTGGTGGTGATGATGAGGCGGCCAGAATTGTTGATCATCTTGTATCGCATTATAACCCGGATGAATTGATGATGATTGATTATTTTGATGATGATGATGATTATGATAATTGATTGGTGTATACCATGATGAATTTGGTGGAGGCGGCGGTGGTGGAAATTGTCCATTCGGTGGTTGATTATTGCGATACATCAATGTTGTATTCAATGATGAATTAAAATACGACACCATCACTTATCAAAAACAATTATGATACATAATTATAACGAAATAAATTCCAATAAATATTAACACAACAATTTAAACAAACTTATCCAGTAAATGGAATCTTTAGAAATAGCGACTTTGTTGGAATTATCGTGTAGAAGAGAGTTGACTTTCCAATAAAATAGGTGGAGTTTCTCAACAACACGATTGTAGTGATTGGTTCGTTGTTAATATTGAATTGACCAATAAGATTTAGTTTTAACTATTATATATTCGTGAGAACAATTGATTTACGACATTTGTTTTATTATTCCCAGTTTATTTTATTATATAAATTGACTAGATATAGTTAATTAATGTAAAAATAAATTTTAATCCCCAATTTATATATAAAACAATATTCTTTAGATATGGAAATGCTCATTGTAGTGATTGGAAAAAATTGTGCCTCGTACAATGAGATAAGAACTGAAAAAGTATCGTATTTTATCAATTAAAAGCCAATTCTAAATACTTATCACGATGCAACCCAACATGCTCTTCTTTTGCGGAAATATTCAGGCAAAATTTTAACAGCAGCACTCTTCTAGAATTTGAAGATTTTTATAAAGTTTCGACTTATATCGCGAAATTTGGATTTACTCGATTCCAATGGAAATTTTTGCAAAATTTGGCGCTTCTCGCACAAAATTAAAAGATTTTGTTGGACATTTTTGTTTTATTTTGAAAATATTCCAACATTCTAAATAGTTAAAATTTTATCACTATTTTATGTAGTTATAATGAAAATTCGAGGAAAAAAATTACCCTCGAAAAATTATAGTTAGTCCGAAATTTCAGGATATTGTTGCACTTTAGATTATCACAATCAAAATTTGAAGAGTTTTCATTGATTTTCATGCAAAATTTCAAGACATTTCAGTACTTTGTAGAATTTCAAGATTTGCGTAATAAATTTTGCCCTATTTCTGTTGGTTAGTTCGTTAGTCGAAAATTTAGCCGAGAAATTAGAATTAGAAAAATTCGCAACATTTCTATTGATTGAATAACGAAACAATTATAATCAAAGTTCTATTGTTATCAAGAAAATTTCGAGAATTTAGTGGACATTTTTAAGAGGTTCAACATATTTGCGTTGAATAAAAACAACAATTATAATAATTTGTATATATTTCTCTTAGGAAAGGTATACATAAAACATGAATAATAATTCGAAGAGTGCGGAACGTATTAGAAAAATGTTATTTCAAATAAATGATAAGCATGTAGAAAATCCCTTGACTTCAGTATTGTGGTTGGTGGTGTATAAACATAAAACACCACTTACAATATCAATCATTATTAAATACTTTTAATAATATTTAATGTTGATACATATAAAATATTTGAAAACAATATATGAAGATTTTAGAAATATGGAAAAAGTAAAATTTCAAAAACATCCATTTCGATACAACAACGAAATAGATATCTAAATGTTATTGAATTTAATCATTTCCTAAATTTTACGTTTAATTTTTTGGTGTTTATGAATTGTTATACAACATCATTAATACAATGAATAATCTAAATTGCCTATATCAACATCAACAATTTCGTTTGTCCATTTGTAGGTTGTTAAAAGTATAGAGGGTGGTTTATTTTTATTTTTTTAAATAAATTATCTATAAAATTTACCATTAATCTTACAAATATTGGTAGATGATTTAATGAAACGAATTAAGAGCATTAAAAATGACTTTTCTTTTTTTAAATATCGAAAAATGCATTATTTTTATTTGGAATGCGAATAAAATGCATCATTTCTTCATTATCTTAAATACTATTTTGTATGAACAAATACCTACAATACAACATACAAATAACATAAAAATAAAATTGTTTTGTACTTTAATAATTTGGTTTAAATTTCGCTAAAACACGGTGATATATGTTTGTATATAGTAATGTATATATATGTTGTTTTTTTAAAATTTTTAATAACAATAAGCGTCATAATTCAGTCATTAAGGCTTGAAAATGTTTAGCATTGTAGAAACCTTGTATGCATATTGTTTCCTATTCAATTGAAAATCAAACAAAACGAAAAACTAAGCCCTAAAATTGACTATAATCTTTTAACATACAGATACACACACAAGATTAGAGAGACAAAATTTGGAATTGATTTTGGAACTTTTCGTTTTCAATCAAAAATAAGCGTAGAGATTTATTGAATTTTCTCCCCCTCGATTCAAGTCTTCACCATTTCCATCTCTATTAAAATACGATAATAATTAAACACGAGGCTTATACGTTAATGTGACACAAATTGTTTCTTTACGTTTGGCAGTTAAATTACCAGAATCTTGTTTTTTACCATCTTGGACCTCATTGCCACTTGGACATTTACATAATTCAGTCTTTGTTTTAAAACTGCACGATCTCGATATGTTATCATATTTGATTTTAAAACTGCCTGAACGCGAATTGGAATTCTTACGATCACCTTTAAAACTATAACAATTCGCTTTAACACCAACACAAAATAAATTAAATCAAAATTTACCTATTCGATCTAGAACCGTTCTCTTTATTACGTCGACTAGTTGAACGATGCAAATAATGGCGTTTATCGCGTGAATTTGAACGTCGTATACTTGGCCGTTTCTGGATAGATTCAGCACTCAATGATAAACCGGTTATACCAACTATAATCATTATTATAAATTAACAAAAATTCAATTTGTTTAATTGAAAATTACCTATAGTACCGGACGATGATCGGCGTAATAAAGCGTTCGTTATAGCCGATACATCAGCTTCATTTAACTGTAAATCTAACGAACCACCACAACTGCTACATTCAACTGATGGTGTTAGAAACCATTGTGATCTAGTTTTCATTCGTTCAGTTTGTCGTTCATGTACTTGTGGTAAATAACTTAGACTTCTTGTACTTTCTGCATATCGATTGACTGCACGTAATTCTTCTAATGTCATCTTTTTTGGTCCGGAATTATTTTGACTATTGTGTGATGATGAATGACTAGCACTAGATGATGTATTATTACCCTTAAATTAATAAATTATAAATAATTTATAAAGAAACACGAATCATTTTAAACGAACTTGAAATAATCCGTTTTGTTCTAATGATATTGATAGACGTGTACAAGATTCTAAAAGACTATGTTCAGCAATCATTCCTAACGATGTTGAACTAACTTGTTGTTGTAGTCCTGTTTCTAATAACGCCGGCGTTGATTGGCACTCTTCCACTTGTGATAATGCTGTAAAAAATGTAAAAAAATCAATAAAATTAGTAGGTAACAGACAAATTATGACGTACCTTAAATTTAACAAATAAAATTACAAATAAATTAACCAAATTAGAGGAAAACAAGCACAAAATAAAACATAATTAGAAAGAATTAGGAATTTTATTACTTATTTTCTCGAACTTGTATGAAAATATCACAGCATTAAATACATACAGTGGTTTTGCAAACAAACAAATAAACCAAAAAAAAAAATACTAATAGGGTGAATTTAACAATACTGCTACTGTTTTCAAAATAGGCAATCGGGAGTTTATATTAAAATAATAATAATGATAATAACAATAATTCAAAACGTGTTATTTGCACAAACAACGTCATCATTACCTTCTAAACCATAATTGACGTGCCAACGATCACTTTCACAATGTAACCATGTTTCAGTACCCAAAGATAAATGACCTTTAAGAAACGATGATCATCATTATAAATCACTAATTAGAATTTAAATACAAATAATTTCATGCACTGAATTATTAAATAAAGTTCTACAACTATGCCACCATTCAAAATAAATTTCTTGTTCATATTGTTGCTGTTGTCGTTGATTTTGGTACTTACCAAGTAGATAACGTTCTAATGTGCCATATTCATTTTGATAGATTTGTTGTTGTGATGTTACATTGCCTTTTGTTGTTGTTGTCTGTGGTGGTGGATATTGAAATGAACATATCCATTCACCTTGTACACGTAATACACGTCCAGTTACACGTGAATAAAATTCATAATTGTCCCTACCAAATAGATATTGTGTGGAGAATTCTTCGATTAATAATTTTACAATCCGGGAAGCCACCTATTTAAAAATAACAATAATATTAACAATATGATATTGAAATTAATTTTCAATTATTACAATAAATCATGCATTACAAATATCTAAGTTATTATCTTTAATAATTAGTAAGATATAGAAAATGTTCCCAATACAATAGACTCTCTCTACCTTGAGAATTGACGACGTAGCGCGTAGCTCGATATATTCGTTTTCTATCAATTATAATAATAATTCCGATAATGTCTTATCTTCTAAATTTAATACTAAGTACAACAGTATTGATGATCAATTTGTACTTAGATAATAACAAAAAATTACAATTATTTACAATCAATTTCATGTTAAAATGAAACTATAATAGATAATCCATTGATTTTTAATAAAAATAACCTAAGGCAATATTATTTTACTGTAACATTTGCTTTTTTCCAGTTCAAAATAGATCAAATATACAATTCTCGTGACTTTAGTTTATATTATGATAAAATTGATAATCCAATAAATTTTATTATCATACCATAAAAATTTGAGCGTTCATGGGAAAATTCACGTGCTAAATTGTTTAAAATCGTCCCGTTTCAATGACATAGAAGTAGAATTTGTCAAAAAAATTGACGATTTAGAACTAAAATTTCTTGAAATCATCTTAAATAGTAAAGTTCTTGTCGGCATAAAAGTATACGACATAAAATTAACGACTTTTTATACTTTATGTTATATTAAATTAAAGCTTACATGTTCATTGACCTATTTTCGCTTATATTAAAGAAAAAATATTCTATTTTAAAGATTACAAAAAAACTCACGAACTTACAAATTTCAAGTCCAGTAATATTGTGATTTATTAGCCTCTTCAAAAGATGGGGAGAGTTTATTGTATATCTTAATTATTTATTTATAAATGCAAAAAATATTGAGAGATATTCCAATTTATGTTGAATATTTGAACAAATTCCGATTAAATTTAAACCAATGCTTATTTTTAATAAACTTACATAAATTGGACATCTCTATTTAAATATCTAATTTATTTCTAACGGATATTTTGTAAGTTTGTAGAGAAATTCGGGTTGCAAAAATTCGACTTACGTTAACTTCGGCCTTGTGGTTTTTATTTGGGTGTTTGTAATAAAAGGAAAGCATTGTACAGCAGAAGCATTAAAAGAATATTAATTAATTTGTTTTTTATAACTAATTATATTTACATTAAATATAAAATTTGATTTTTTTTTAAATAGAAATTTACCTTAAATTTCATAACATCCTCCATTCGGGCGGTTTTTCCATCACTTACACACGTGTGAAAGAAACTTGGTGCAACACTAACACCTAATGCTTCACTAGTCATACCGGTACCAGCTTTTTCACTATTACATGCTATTACACGAAATGTACCAAATAATAATACTAAAAGTCTTTGTGTATATACAGGAAGTGATGTTATAATACTGTAAAATAAAACGGAAAAAAATTACAAAATTTTCAAATAAATATGAATGTTTAATTCATTCAAATTAATCGACAATGAGTCAATTAATGAACAATGTTAATTGTTATTTTTCTTCGATATTTATGTATATGCGACAAAATAAATGAGTAATAAAATTCCTTCAATTCAAATATTTACATTAATATGTAGATATTGTTAATAACAATTTAAATCCCTCATTCAATTTAAATGACGTCAAATAATTTACATTACAAAATAACTACTATTATTAAGATAAGAATTTCTATTGAAATAAATTTATAAGGGACTTACTCGTTTTCTTCACTATTTAAATTGGTTAACAAATTCTCACTCTATACTCGAATAAATTAGAACAATAGACATTGTTTTATTGTGTGATTCATTAAACAATTATTGACTGTAACAATTTCCAAATTTCTTAATTTCCTATTAACACATGTTTTTTCGTTATTCATCAGATAATTTAGAATATTAAAGAATTGATTAACGTGATTCATTACTCTAACATTCCACTGTTTAAAATTTATTTCTAAAATTTGAAAAAATCAAAGAATATCAGATTGTAAATACGTTAAAATGATTCTATTTCTTTGAGTAAACAAATAAAGATAATTAAAGGTAGAAATTGGAGAATTCGTCGTTTGTAAGTTATAAAATTCTTACTTTTCAATTTCAGTTAATTGTTGTTCATCTGGTAAATTGAAGACATTGAAAAACCGTTGTTCAACCTCTTTACCAAAAACACCACCTGGTATTTTCCTTAAAAATTTCTTTAAAACACTAGCAATCGTATAAACACTAAAATTATCCATATTAACTAAACGGCCAGTTTGTAAGAAATGTATTAATTTCTTCATTGCACCTTGATGGCCAGGTGCACGGAATACATCTTTACGGAATGGTGCTTCCTTATTCAATTTCAATATTAACACCTGAAAAATAAACGATTGGAAAATTGTATTATCGTAATATATAGAAACGTTCAATTGTTGTTGATAAGACTGTTATCATAAGGACCTTGAATTTCGATTATCGTCGTTTAAAATTAAATAAATTTGAATGAAAATGGAACGTACCAAAAGTGGTCCGGGAATGTCGTTCTTACAAACTTCCTCTAATGGTACACCGAATTTGACTTTTTCTAAACGACGTGGATACGGTCCAGATGGATGGCCACAAGATGTGACAACATTACTGAATGTGGCAGCTCGCCGGTGCATCCTAGCTGCCCAACTACTCATCTCAATCTACACATACACCGAGTAAAATACCCCAAAAAATAATTACGCACATACAATACACGAATTTACAAAAATTCTAACAATATAAACGTTAACAAAAAACGAATTTTTGACGATTTAAAAAGTTTGAATGGAATTATATCGAATCAACCATGCATAACCTAATTCTTCCATACAGTTATTCTAATAATTCAACTATTATACATTGAAAAAAAAACAGGAAAAATACACCATTTTTATCAAATATTTGTTTGATTGGAGGAACATTTCGATGTTAGGTTATATTATTTTGTCACCGATTCTCCGATATGATTCTTATTTGGACAAATTAATCTAAACATCTGATATTCTTTTGTTCTTATTTTTTCCAATTCGATTCGTTTTTGTTTTAAAATCTTTTGTTTTCTAGACTTTTAGGTTAGATCTCAGGTAATCGAACACATATTTTGTCGTTTTATTCTCAATTTTTTTAAACACACTAATTTTAGTTAATTATAAAAAAAATAGTGTCAATTTAAAATATAATTAATGGTTTTCTATTTGTTAATTTTTTCGTGAAAAAAAAACTATTTACACACTAACCACACCTCCCACACCTTTGACAGACCAAAAATCAATGGGTGACGGCTCTGGCCACTAGATTTCTACCGTTCAATCCCCCGCAGATACACAATAATGGTGAGTTTTTCAAATTTGCAGCAATACCAACTGAAATACACTGAAAATTACTAGAATTATGATTGATAAAAGCGGCGAATTTTTTAAATAGGAATTATAATCAGTAATAAAAAAAATGAAAAATTAATCTATCGTTAAATAATAACAATTAGTATTAGATAAAGATAATTATTTATTCTTATCAATGCTGATAACTGTCATGGATAATTGAATTTATTTTATTTTAATTATTATTAGACAAATTTTTTATATTATAAAAATACCACATTAATAATTTTAATTAATTAGTTAATTGAACATTTTTCTAAATTAAAATCAAAGTTATCGGAAAATATTCAATTGTTCCTGTCTAACAGGTGGATTAAACAAGGATAACATATGCAATAATGTTGGTAGTTATTATTTGAATTGTGGAATTTTAAAATAACTTATTTGTTATTATTTAAAAATAATATAGTAAAATATTAGAAATTATTTCATCCAGTAATAGTTAAATTAGGGTAGGGACACTTGGGTTAGTTGTTATAAGTCGCGACATCTAGTCATAATAGTTGTAAGTTTATTAGTTTGGCAACATTGATTCGTGAACGAAAAAAAAACTAAACGGAAGTAAATTCCACTAGATGGTTAAATGGTTGAATGAATGTGAAATTTTTGTTCTGAACGATTTTACTTTTTCTTATCATTATTATCATTATTATTAATTATAAATAAAAAGATAATTATAAACAAATAAAATTGTTGATAACGTTTCAATATATTTGAATATGATTAGATTCTTTTGTGTTTAGTGACATTTAGCTAGATTTGTTACATACACTTATACATCGATTGAATGTGTTGTATGTATGTATAGAAATTTTGTATTTGTGTAAGTGTCTACATGTATATATAGATGTCTCAAAAAGTTAAAATGGCGATTTTGAAGTGATTCAAAGTAAGTAGTTTTAAAATATAAATAAAACATATTGTAATAAAATCATTTTCTATTTGTTTTAAAGCAATGTATTTATAAGGAATTCATATGAAGTTTTCTAAATTTGAGTATATCACAATGGAGGATAATACAATAAATCATCAAAACGGTGGTGGTGGCGGTGGTGGTGTTGTCGGTGTTGGTGGTGGTGTTAGTGTTGGTGGACAAATTGGTGGTCCACAGGGTATTTCCGTTTCTAATAATAAACAAAACGATGAACAAAATACAAAAACCCAATATTCAATACCGGGCATATTACATTTTATACAACACGAATGGGCACGTTTCGAATTAGAAAGATCACAATGGGAAGTTGATAGAGCTGAATTACAAGTAAGTAGAGAATTTATTTATAAAATTAATAGAATAATAAAGATACAAGAAAACACACCCATACGGACAAATAGTTTTATATAAAAATTGATGGAAAAATAATAAAAAAATTTAAGTATCGGAATATCCATGAAAAATTGACAGATGTCAAAAATTTCATCTGTTATATTTTGTTTTTAATCGAATATTAATAATAATAACAACAATAATAAAATCAAGAAATTCAACGGAGTTTCCCGATTGATTCCAATAAAAAAATTTGAAAATTATTTACAAAATCCATAAATTGTCCAAAAATATTCCATAGATCTTTACAGGAAATCAGCCTTCGTTTCATCTTTTTACAATAAAATCAAAATCTTTAAACTTTTCACATTTTAAACGTAAGAAATTATCATATTACATCAATTTAAATAATTTTCAATAATAATAATAACTGAAATTAATTATTAATGTTTCAATNAATAATAATAACTGAAATTAATTATTAATGTTTCAATTGCAACAATATTTAATGTAATATAGTTATGCAACCAAATAAACATTTATTATTAATTTAATCACGATAGCTGCGGATTAATTTGTTATTTATTTAATTTCTTTTGAGGTTATGTTCATTAATCGTTTGTTTTGAAGATAATAATTACAATTAAATTACAATTGAATAAAAGTGGTATTTTTCCGTTTCTTTTTTCCACTTTAATTGATTAATTGTTGAAATACACGATAATCTTTAAAAATAATTAGAACATATGTTTATAATTTGTTGATTTCTTTATTTATACCAATTATTATTGTTAATTTTCTATAAATTGTATAATTAAACATAAGGAATTATTTCTTAAATTAATTCTTAGTATGTCAGTGTTAATTAATTTGCTTTGTTTTTGCTATATTTCACTTTCTAAGTTATTATTATTATTGTTGTCTACTTCTATATGATAATATTGATTAGAATTAGAAGTTTCATTTATTATTTATTAGTTTTCTCTCTTTAATTGTTCTATAAAAAAATTATAGTTTCTCAGTATGTCGTTGATTATTGCTAACTATTGTTGTGTTTTTCGTCTTTTTTTTTATAGGCTCGTATAGCATTTTTACAAGGTGAACGTAAAGGACAAGAGAATTTAAAAAATGATTTAGTACGTAGAATAAAAATGTTAGAATATGCATTGAAACAAGAACGTGGTAAATTTCATAAATTAAAATACGGTACCGAATTACAACAAGGTGATATGAAACCACCAATATTAGATGATGATGAACAAAAACAACAACAGCAACAACAACAAATGGATGTTGATCAATCTTATGTATCTGTATCGAATTCAACATGGAAACAAGGCAGACAATTACTTAGACAATATTTACAAGAAATCGGTTATACAGATCGTATTATTGATGTTCGATCAACACGTGTACGAGCTTTACTAGGTTTAAATAATAATAATACAGAAAATGATACAGAAAATCTACAAAATACTGCTTCAATTAATGGTAATGAATCCAATAAACGTGCCAGTGAAACACAAGGTAATAATTTAGATTTCTTATAAATATAATGATAATAATTGATTGAAATAAAATAGGTAGAAGAACACCAGCGAAAAAAACCCAACCGAATTCATTAACTGAAGCAATGATGTTAGATACTGAAGCTGCAGTTATGGCAAATTTAGATTTCTTATCAAATACTGATGTTGATATGGAAGATGATGATGAGATGAGTGACGATGTTGATATTGAACCAACTGATGAATTAGAAGATGATGTTAAAGCTATTAATCAAAAACGTAAAGGTAAAATTGATTTAAATGATGATGTCGACGCTGAAGCCATGGAAGTTTTAAATGAATTAAATCTATTATCTGAAACTGAAGAACGACAAGATCTCAAAGGTTTTATTTTAAAATTAATTCTAATAAATTGAATTATATTTTTTTCGGTATTATAGATTTCCAAAGTAATGTACCTAAACGTCCTTTAGGTATAAATGATGATGATAATTTGGATTCAACATTAGGTCTTGGTGAATTAGCTCAATTAACAGTGAATAATGATGCTGAAACAACATATGATATATCGAGTAGTACAGAAGCATTTCGTAAAACATGGAATGCTAAATATACATTACGTAGTCATTTTGATGGTGTCCGTGCTTTAGCTTTTCATCCGAATGAACCAGTTTTAATTACAGCTAGTGAAGATCATACATTAAAATTGTGGAATTTACAAAAAACTGTACCAGCAAAGAAATCAGCATCTTTAGATGTTGAACCATTATATACATTTAGGTTGATTTTTAATTAATCCAAAGACAAATCAATAAATTAATTATTGTTATTATTTAGGAGTCATACAGGTCCAGTTTTATGTTTAGCTATATCCGGTACAGGTGAACATTGTTATTCTGGTGGTTTAGATGGTGTTATAAATTGTTGGAATGTACCAAATTCTAATATAGATCCATATGATTTATTCGAACCGGATGTTTTAAACACAACATTACATGGTCATAATGATGCTGTATGGGGTTTATCTGTTTTACATTCTAGACAGCAATTATTATCGTGTTCAGCTGATGGTACTGTGAAATTATGGGCACCTCATACCAAAGTAATTTTCATCAATTATACTTCACAAATTTTTGATAAAATAACTAAATTTATAGGTTCAATTACTCAATACTTTTGTATCAGAACAAGATGGTATACCATCTAGTGTTGATTTTATGCGAGACGAACCGAATCGCATTGTATCAGCTTATGCTAGTTCACATTGTATTGTATTTGATATTGAAACTGGTAAACCAATAATGAGATTAGAATCAAATCAAGATAATGTTAATATAAATAATAAACAAATCAATCGTATATTATGTCATCCAACATTACCATTAACAATAACAGCCCATGAAGATCGACATATACGGTTTTGGGATAATCATACTGGTAAAATTGTACATTCAATGGTTGCTCATTTAGATGTTGTTACTAGTCTAGCTGTTGATCCAAATGGTTTATATCTACTTTCTGGTAAAAATAATCAATAGTTTTTTTTATTTAAAAATAATTGTTAATTTATAAAATAGGATCTCATGATTGTTCAATCAGATTATGGCATTTGGACAATAAAACGTGTGTTCAAGAAATTACAGCGCACAGAAAGAAATTCGATGAGAGTATATTGGATGTGGCATTTCATCCATCTAGACCATATATTGCTAGTGCTGGTGCCGATGGATTAGCTAAAGTGTTTGTGTAAATTTACATTTGAATAGACTTTTCTCAAAACAAAATGACAACTACAATTTGGCTTTTCTACATTTTATAGTAGGTTAAATGTACATACAATTATCGTTTTATACACTCTAATTTATATTAATCGAACATTTATATGTAAATATTAATTTTATTATAATCCTGAAATTTTCATTTCATCAACACAAATAGTTTGATTTTAGGTTGAAGAATAATTGGAGATTTATGTACATTTGAACCTACTCTGGAGCAAAATCTGTCTAGTGCTAGTAATTTGGTGTATAAAATAAAAAATTAAGACATTAAATTAAATTAAATATTAATAAGGATAATAATATTAATAATAATAAACAGCAGGTTTTGTTGGACCGTTTTAGATTTTAGGTGAATAGAACCAATTTTCTAATCATTTATAATTCAGATGACTAAATAGTGATTCTCATCAATACCTCACAATAAAAATTGATGACCTAATAATTAGAACGTAAATCTGATTTATAGATGGTTGTATTCTATCATATATTTCTCTATCTTTAACCTTCTTGAAACCTATATGTGCACTCAACAAATAAGAAAAAGAAATGATTATTTGTGATAAATTATCTGATTATTCCAATTTTGTTTGATTGTATTGAAATTAATTGAAATTTTTATCAATCATCGTCACTCTAATTTCATCAACTCCGTTTATTTTCTAGATATTTAATCGATTATTTATTTGATATGTAATTTCTAAGTTTTTAATTGTAGAATAGTATAGTGATTTCTCTCAATCAAATACCAATTTAGTAGCATAAACCAGCGAACGTAAATTTAGTAAAATATCCCTAGATAAGTTATGTTAGTAATTGATAATTAAACAAAAATGAATGAAAAATAATCAATAATTGTGAATGTATAAAAAATGTAATTTAAATTAAAACAAAATAAGAAAAATATACATTATTACGAATATAGGATGGAAAGTATTTGCAACAATGTCTCTCTATTATAATTAGCTTCAATTATTTTTTAATTAGAATTGTAAATAAGTTTGACTTGGTTCACCTTTTTAAACAACAATATAATTTATCACAATAATTTTTATTTAAAACACACTGTACAAAAAAAGAATCATTGTCCATTAGTATTTTATAAACATAAGTGTGTTTGCTATAAAATTAAATAATATGGCGAATTTTTCATATAACTACTACAATAACAGGCCCGTGAAGATTATCTAAAAAGAAAATATTTAGAAATGTATGGTTTAATATGTAATATTAAATAAAATTGTATATACAATACACCCTTGCTTTACACGAACTCATTTTACAGGGTCTCATTGATTTTGGTAAGGAAAACTATCACAAAATGTGAAAACGATTTGCAAACTTTAAAAGCGTTGAAAATAGACTGTTTTGGAAGAAAATAACGCATACATTTATTTCGAAATTATTTGCATTACACATACGCAATACGATTGGTTGGTAGCTGACAGCGCCATCTGTTGCAAGACAAACAAATCGGTAAGCAATCGAATTTGGTCAATTTTAAGTTTCTTGTCGTAATTTTACAATTTTCACCGGCAACAAATTCACCATCTCTTTACAGATGCCCAATTCCATCCGTATTGCCTCTTGGGCATTTTCATTATCTTTACAATAATCCACAACACGATTATAGGCAATTAGACTTTTCTCAACATTGTTCAATTGTAATCTCTTATCCAATGTTATATATCGACTGTTCAAGGCAGCAATATGGAAAATCGCTTGCAAGAATGGCTTCTCGAAATCCTCCTGTATACGATCCGGTAATTTATTCGAAGTGCCTTCTTTAAACGAATCGATAAAACTTTGAAAATTTTCGATACTTTTATCGATTAGATGATTGATTTTTGTTAATTGTTGTGGTGTTGGACGTTCATTTAAATCGCGCAATTTATCCGTTTTTATATTTAGAATATCGTAATAAGTTTGACCTAATTCGAACCATATTTGTCGGCAATATTGTAGATAATATTGTGGATTGATTTTGTTTATAATATTCTCTAATAAATCAATACGTCGTTTATGTAATTTAGCTTGATGATCCGGATTATCTTCAAAAAATAATAGATTCAAATACATCTGACTTTGATCTAATACAATTTCTATGTGATCTGATGCTAAATTGTCCAAAGTATAATAACTACTAGCTTTACGTAACCATTCTTGTATATTTAAAAAAACAATCCGGGCGTCTTGTATTGTTAAAACATATTTATAAGTTATTTGTTTTTCGTAATTACTCAAATCTAATTTTGTAAATTGTAGATTATCGATTTCATCATCAGTTAAATGAGTATCATCACTATCAAGATTAGATTGAGTATCGTTATCATCATCATCATCATCTTCTTCACTTCGTTGTAATAGACGTTCTTTTGATTTCGACAACAATAAAAGACCGTATTTCGCCCAACAACGGGCCACATCAGCACTGCGATGTTTAAATTGTTCAATTTTCGCTTCGTAATTCTCATCACGATCAACGATACGATTCAATTCTTCTTCGTATTTATCGAGCATATAAGAACTAGCCGATAGATGATGGCGGGCTTGTTTGAAACCGTTTTTTTCCATGAAAAATTGCGATAATGTTGCTGCATTTAATGCCCAATCAATTGGATCATAATCATCGGCATCTAGTTGACGTTGTAATGTTCGATGGCAATAAACTGAACTTTTTAATGCATCTTTTAATGCACCGTAAATCTGGGCTAAATAATATAAAGTGAACGTATAGACTTTCTCGTAATTCTTCCATGCCAATTCAATATTTGGCGATTCTTGATTTATTTGAAATAATTCGCTTATATCAACTGGTGGTAGATTTAATTGTTTATAATTTTTGTATAATTCCTCGGATTTGCCTAAATAGAATTTCGATTTCTCCGGTTCACGTTGCGACCATAATATCCCGAATTGATTGTACATATTCAAAGCTACCATTATAATTTCCGGTTTGATCAATTCACCATCGATAATCTCTTGGCATTTCTTCAAATGACCCTCACCAGTTGATAATTCTTCTGTATCAATCGATACGATACCCAAATATAACTGAACAGCCCCAAGCATTGCTGTAATTTATTTTAATTACTAATTTAGCAATTTAGTTTCGATTTTCTACCTTTTATTCGAAATATACTCTTGTCTTCCGGTGGATTTCGCAGGATATTCTCCAAATTCGCTTTCATACTCAATAGAATTTCCCGAGCTTGATATTTCGATAAGTACGGCTCATTTTCTGGATCTAATTTACAATCATCTGTTATTAATTTGATCACTTTATTGTATTTTTCATTCAAATCNNNCAACAAATGCTTCTTTCGTTATTGTCATTTTTCTCCGATTACTCTTCCTTTGAAAACACAAATATTGAATTTTCTAGATAAACTTTGAGGTTATGTCGTTTATTTTCATCAATGAGCTACCTAGAGTGCTTATCCCCTATACTTGTATAAGACCAATTTGGTCATCATATGGAGAAATTTTGACAGTTATTCCTTACTCTTTCTAACTTATGAGTGTGTCGTTCAA
>JACDRQ010000693.1:0-23770 GCA_013841215.1 Hycleus cichorii
CTAGTGATGCATCATCCTAGGACGATTTGAAATAATAAAAACAATAAATCCAGGATTATCTGATAACGATACTTACAGCAATACTCCAAAAATAATTCTGGAATATTCCTGGAACTTTTGATAGTCTTGAGTTAATTTAACGATTAATTGACGATTTTGTGGATTATTTCCAGGGTGGAGAATTCGATAAAATTCGACAATAAGTCCAAGTTTATCAACTAAAGATAATTTAGTGAATGAAATCGAAAAATCGATGAGTTTTCTTAGTGTTGAATCGTGATGGAAAATCACAAAATTTATGCAAATCTTCCAACAAGGAATTGAGGAATTCGATTCAATACAGAAGACAGTAGAAGATAAGGGAAGAAACAAGAATTTCAAGGGCTGATCGGTTTAGAAAAGCGCTTAAAACGCACCTAACTACGCTTAAGAAGTAGAGTTTTCCTACACAGGATTTATCGTCAATTATTAAGAATCTAGCATTTCGTGTAATTCGGAAAAACACCCGTTTGTTTAATGTTCCACCCTTAAATCCAAGGATGACTAACAATTGGTAAGGACAAGTCTAGTCTGTTCTTATGAAAAACTGGAGAAAAACTTGTCTTTTTTGGAGGTGTTTTCAAGGTGTTGAATTTAGAGCTTCAGATAAGAAAATAACGCTAAGAAATTCCGGATAATTTAACGAAATTAACCAATAAGCTTCTTATTTAAGTTTTAGTTGGAAAAATTCTAGAAATTGATCAAAATCATTGAGATAATGAACAAATCTCAATGTGCAATTTTGGTGGATGCGCCGGGTGAAATCGTTTCGCAATCAAACAAATTGCGCCTTGGTGGAAATTTTACATTTTAAATTGTGCAATGACGATTTATTGTTGGATTTCAATTGAAATTTCCACCGTCTATCGCCAATTGTGCGCCATCTAACGCCGAATCCGCCCAAACCAGACCGCAGTTATCTAGAATTGTTTTGAAATCGAAAACGGCACCTACAATTGATAAGAAAACAGCGCAAACTCGCTTTTCGACTGGCGGGTTGTCACAAAATCATCAGATCCGATGTATATCTTGACAATCGTATTTGATTAGAAAACATTTGATGTTGCGCGAGTGCGTCGCGTATGTTGTTTTAAAAATAAAACGACGTCGACGACGACGACGACGACTACCGCAACAATTACGACGTCTACAGCGTTTCAAACAACAATGTTGACGTCCACCGTGTAAATATCATTAATCATAGATTGTTCAATGTTTTAATAAAACTTTAATTATGTTAATTTAATTGGAAATTATATAAGTTGTTGGAATTTCGAGCGACAATTGTGCTTGAATTGGGACTCTCCGAAATAGTCGAAGAATTCGAATTAATTAGAAGATTGCACTCTATCAAATACGGTGAGTATGTTTAAAAATAGTTGCGATTGTTTATTTACCACAAACAGGACGTTTATTAGCCGAACGAGGGGCTTTAAGTGGCATTACCGTTGTCGTAATATTCGATTATCTTAATCGTAATGTTGTCGTTTTTTTTGGGGTAAATTCGGGGTGAATTTCGGTGAATTTAACTATCGATTTAATTTGCATGTAAGTAACGTTGTTGAAATGTTCCTAGATTTGATGATGACGATAATTGTGACAATATCTAAAATACACACAGATAAATGAGATGAGTAAATTATTATTATTCCGAAAAAATCAACATTATCATTAGATTTTAATAAATTCAAATAGCCGAATTTCCACCCTCGAAATTCTGGAATATTATCGATAATTTGGATGGAAAACGGTATTATTACAATAACAACATCCGAAACATGTGACTTTTTTAATAATGAACTATGAAAATGGAGTGGAATTTATGGGAAGTCACCTTGTAATTTATTTCTATAATTTCTTGATTTGTTATTCTATATGTAAATATATAAAAGATAAATTCGTATCAAAACAAATTAATTAATTCGAAAAAACTGTTGACGATATGCCAAAGGTCTTGCAACTAGCCGATAATTCCTACAAAAAATTATTAAATTTTTCGCATGTTCCAACAAAATTCAATAAAACCCACCACACCACCATCCAAAGGGCTGTTTTATTGTCTATTCTGTATGCGAAGGGACAATATGAAAACAACAGGGCGGTTTTACCGGCTTGTAATGAAATTTCAAATCAATAATTCACCATTCGAGCGAGATTTTTACTGAAATTCAATTATTCATCTTGAGAGTGATTTCTTGTTTGAATTTTCTAGGCGAATGTTGATTGAATCATTCCAACAAGGAAGTTGAATTTGTCCACGAATTAAAAGCGACAGTTCAATATTCTAATTCAATTTGAACAAGCGGTTTATTTATTATTTTAATAATTGCTTTCACGAAAATGTTATTTCAATTTAAAAATTCATAAGTTCAATATCATCGAACTGGAAATCGTGATAAATTACCAACTATTTTTGAATAATTCCGGTAACTTTCATATTTGGTGGAAATTCGGGGTTAACTCGCCAGAAATACAAATTTCCGGTATTTAACATTAAAGACGTGAATTTTATTTTAATAAATTTATAATTTCCAGGGACTAGACAATAACGACCTATTTGAACGGCTGGAAATTTAATGAACCGACTCTTTAATCGTCCGTATGAAACAATAATGCCCAATAACACCCCTGTAAACTTGTTGAAATCCCCCATTGAACAGGGCCATAGTTTACTTAAACGATCGTTGTCGATTTTATAAATTTGAGGCGAATTGTCGGGCAAAAATTACAATTTTTCATTAACAACTCGATTATATTGGCTCTACTAATTAAAACTGTATTAATTAATCGACGAATTCTTGAAATAATTGCGAATTACAGTTTTTGCGATGATTAATTAACTCGCGCAAGCCAAACAATCTGATTCTGGAAGAATTTTGACAAACTTTAAAGGAATAACAGCAGATTTTAATAAACACACAAGCGAAATTTGCGAATATTCCATAAATAAATAATGAAATCACGCACATTCTATACAAGTTTTGAATATTTATAGGACAAAATACGAATTTATCTAAACGTATAGTATTCGATACAAAGAGGGTGGAAGGAACTGCTATAATGGCGTATGAAAAATTCAAAAATATTCCCAAGTGAATTTCACCGAGAAAAACTGACTGTCTTAAGACAGAATGGCAATTTTTGGACAGACAAATGTTATTTCGTTAGACGATCAGTATTCTCAAGTTGATTTAAAGTAGAATCTTCATTTCTGGTTGTAATTGCGGAATTTCCGCAAGATTGTACAGCTCCGTTTCTGCTTCTATCTACGCAGAAATTATTACACCAGGGAAATAATAATTTATTAAAATTTAAACTGTAACGATTTTTTAAGGATTTTCTTAAAGCGAATTGAAAAAATCCATATTTCCCTCGACAATATTCAAAAATTCAGCCGATACTGAAAACTATGTAGATCTATCAACAACTCCAACATCATTCAGGCCATCATTTAACGAACAAAGCCTCTCTGAATCTTGATCCTGTTTAAAAAAAAAAAATTGTGTACCTGAACCCATCAATTTATTTCATATTTAAAACACCTACCCGTCTATTTTCAGTAATGAAAGTAATCGGTTTATTTAAATCAAGAAAAACAAATAAATTCCAATTTTTTTGTCGCACCGGTTGCTTGAAAATTTGATTTTATACGATTTTGAAAACAAATCATTCAATCATACTTTGGAACCAATCCAAAAACCAGACTTTTATTTATTTATTGTAATAATTATTGTTTTATTAAACATTAATTTGGTTTATTTACGATTATTTGTGTGTTGGTGGAGGATTTTCGATTTACGTACAGCCTGCACGATGATGGCATTTTTATTTAAAGATTCCCCATTTCTTCTTCTTGTTGTTTAGTTGATTTGTAAAAATCCACGGTCATTAACCGTGTTGTTATTTTTCTTTAAAACAAACCGAATTATTGTGTACATCTGGTTATAAATAAACCGAATGTGGGTGCATCTTGGATTCCGTTTGATGCACTCATTTTTGCAAGAATTCGAATTGGAGATGTTTGATTGGTTGTCTAATCGAGCGAAATTTCCGAAATCGAATCGAAATCAGCAACAACAACACCCCGCCGTTCATCAGCCCCGAAACAAATCACAGAACGGATTTATTAAAATCCCGTTTGTAGTTTATTCGAGTTTAATCGTGTTTAACAACGGGATTCAATCGAGATTAAATCCAAATACGATCCGGTGGATTGATTGATAAAAATTTATCCAATTTACAATTTGTCGATAGACTCGCATTCTTGTATTAATCAAGCTTTTAAATCAGTGGTTTAATTTTTGAAATTGATAAGGCATGGGCCTCCCATTGCCTTATCTAATCCGGGCCTGTACAAACTCGATTCCCGTTGATTGACGCTGACCTTTAATTAGACAACATTCAATTTATTTCAATTTCCAAATGAGATTAACAAATTCCGAATTGTAATGGACTAGAATTCAATTTCGAAGAGACTTAAAAAATAAATTGCACAATTTCTTACAGGTTTCAATTAGATGATGTTGTAAGGGTGGTTTTAGTGTCCAGGTGGCATGGGCTGTTCTCCCAGCGTTCTGCTGGAGCACATCCACAAGGACAGTACCGCCAATCACCAGGACAAACAGGCGAAGAAGCTGACCGAACATACGACAAACAACAAAAAAGGTATTTCTAAAGCCATAAATTTTGGATAAAATTGAATTTCTCCTCAAAGCAATATTTCGAAAAGTAAGCGGTGCATCTCAGTTAACTATCGAGTAGTAGGCTATGAAATCAGTAGGAGCCACATCATCTCGTAAGTTATGAGGTTATGTGATTTCATAGCCTACTATTTAACAATTAACTGAAATGCACAGCTTACTTTTCGAAATTGTGTGGATAAACGCTAGAAGAAAGACCCCAAATATTGGCTCTAATCGAACAATAAATCTCTAACAAAGCTCCTTTATTTCGATATTAATAAAGACAGATCTCCTTGGAGACATTCGTTGATTCCATTTAAGGTTTGTCTTTGACCTAGAAAACGAACCCACCTACACACAATATTGTCAACATTGTTGTTGGTTTCGTGTAAATCATTTTTACTTGACAGGATTATCAAAACGTATTACTTTCTCTAGACCGACAACATTTGTTACAACAAGTCAACAGTGGAGAAAGTCCATTGTTATAATTAGAATTGGACTAGGGCCTGTCAGGAGCGCAACAATTTAATTGTTACAATAAGATCGGAAAAGGATTAGGACCCTCATCACAATAATTGGCACCGAGGCCCAGTTCGCCATCATTTATTATTGAAAATATAACGCCAACTTTGGCGACTGGAATTCGTTGAAAAATTAACAGTTTAAAGGGCGATTCGTCCGTTATTTTTCACCCAAATTCAAGTACTTTAAAGTTTTCCCAAATTTTTATAGAAGTTTTCCAAAATAATCGGATTCTTCGGCAGCTAGCGTTTGAATTTCGCTTTAAAAATAGCGGAGGAATCGCTCAACAAAGGCGATAGGGATTAAGTAGCGATTCTCTCGGAATACTCGTGCTTGCGGCCACCAAATCAATTATTTGGCGACTATAAAACGGATCTAATAGAAAGTTGTATCGAATAAAAGTGATTACACTTTATTACCAACGACTTTCCAATAAATCAACGCCGATTGAAAAAGAACGAATTGATACGAATGTAACGTTGATATTGTGTTGAGAAGGGGCGGTTTTCTTTTATATTTTGTCGCAACAACTCCGCAACAGGTGTTGTCATTCTTTGAATAATTCAAACTTTTCCACGTATCTACACATGTGATGTTAAAGTGTTGATATTTATTTTTAAAAAAATTGCAAGAAAAAAACGGCTACCGTTTGAGTCCAATTTAAGCGAATAAATTAAAATAAAGCCGTCTTTATAACACAAGATCTTCAAGAAATCGACTGGTATTGAATTTAAATGAATGTAGAACGATTAAAGTTATTTAAATTTAATGTCTTATTGATCGTTGATTAACTACAAGATTAAACGTTAATTTAATTGATTTTTTGTGTTAACTACACTGTTGAAATGATTGTAATTGGAAAATTTAAGGAATGTTGTTATAAACTGAATTCTAGTCTGATTAGTGATCATAAATCGGTGTCAATCTGCTTAATTAGTCGATGCCAAATCTAACTAAATTATAGAATTATAATGAATGGACTTTCACTAATTAGCTACAGTACCTAATAATTATAATTTCGTTGTATTTTTGTCTCGTTCCGGTACAAATTAATTAAAAGCAGTCATGTTTAATTATAGACAGTGTTAATAATGATCAAACAACCGGCACTCTTTACAGAAACAGACAGTTGTCGAAATTGCTGTAATTAACGCGAAATAAAACACATTTTCGGCTAACAATCAAAAATTCTGACAGGTTATTTCGCCTTCATTTATACGTTTTTTTATTGATTACCAAATTCCGTTAAATTCCGCTATTATTCGCTATTATTATTATTATTATTATCAGGATGTAGTCGAAGATTGTTCTCTTGGGTGCGACAATTGTGCGGTTTCTACACTTTCAAACAATTCGTCCCTCGATAGATTCGTGTTTTCTATAAAATCCTTTATTGTTGTTGAGGGAGTAGCCCCCTTGAGCGAATTTATCTTTGAAGTGACATAACTTTGGTGAAAACAACCCTCCGTCTGTCTCTAGAATCATTCGAGTATCGATTTTGTTGTTTCTTGTTGGAAAAATACATTTCGATGGCCATTTCAATCGCTCAAAAGAGCGTCCAATTAGAATTGGTCGATTTGATTGTAGTTTTGGGAAATTTTTGGAAATATTGCCCGTTTCCGCATCGTTTTAAGCGGATATACAGGGTGTACAACAAGCGGTGAACAATCTAGTAGTCGCAAAGTCATAGGCTACTGCGAGCTTCAATAATGTTGTACAGCCTGTATAAGCAAATATCCCTAGAAATTTTGGCGCGAATTTTGACATTTTCAAACAAAATTACAATAACTGAGCCAATTTCTCCATTGGTTTTAATTACAAAATTATTCTCCACAAATTTGTTGGAAATCTTACAATATTTCACTTTAATAGCAACAAGACTTGCAGTTTGTCCAATTCAAATTAAATAACATTAAGATGAAATTTGCTCGATTCTTGATTAACTAAATTACGTACAAAACAAATATTCCTTCAATTTTTCAAAGCTCGATCGTTGCAATTCCACCTTTGACCCAAGCTCGACCATAAAATTCCTCTTCATTCAAGTCTATTAAGCTAACGTTCCGATTCCCGCAGTGTGCAAGACACAAATTACAATTTACGACCAAGTGATGATCGTATTGTTGAATCACAACTAGAATCACAATCACAACCAATCAATACGATCACAGTGATTGTTTCCAATGTCGACAACAATCCCATATTTTGTTCGTTAAAATTTCACCATTCTCTCTCGCTTTTGTGATTTAACAACTTTAGAATACGACCGACTGTCGTGAGTGTGTGTCAGTCGTGACTCGAACAGTTCGCGTCACTTTTATCTACCTGTATTTACCTGAATTTTGTGTTTTCGTTCCCGCTACTGTCCTGATTACGTTACCAACACACCGTAATCTAATCTTATTGATATCGGTACAATTATTAGAAGAAAATAAATATCGGAAATAACAATAGTTGGGGGATATTTGCGTTTAAAAAAACCACCAACACTTTTTGAATATTAAACAATCCGTAATCCTTTATGGTGAGTGTTTATGTGTTTTGTATATCAGATTTAGTGACAATAGTTGAATGATTTGACCTCTACGATAACGTCTTCTATCTCGCCGTGTTCAAACAGTGAATAAATTATGATAAAATAGTGTCAATATAACGTTGAATTTTCGTATTCGATTCAATATGATTCGATCTGGAATTTAAATATTTCAAATGATGGATGATTAACTTTAATTCTCACTCAATAATCGATAATCGCTTGTTATTTCCACTTTTTACTAGTTTCAAATCCACGATTAACAAAACAAAAAACCAATTAAAACCATGTTTGTTAATTAATATTGAAAAGATGATTATACAAAGTAACGGTGAAACTATGGAAGTGGTCAATGATGATGGCACGTCGATCGGCGATGAAGAAACAACCAACAATGATGGTACGTTTAATTAAAACTATAAAGCCGGCAAATTGTTAATTTTAAGATCCTATTGGCGACAATTTCATCATTAATTAAAGGTGAAAGTTGTCAACATTCGATCGTATCGTACCAAATATTATTATCGGATAATTAATTGAATAATCTATAGAAATTTCGATAATTTCCAAATTGTTTAATTCGAATTAATTCGGAAATATTCGATCATCGAATTGGGGCTCGATCAATCGAAATCGATTCAATTGCATCTAATTAATTGATTGAATTTCAGGCTAATTAGCCCGAATAGTTCGCAAACATGCAATTTTTTCGTTTTAATCCAGAAAAGGGTTGCAATTTTAACACAGCTTAAGGGCGAATTGTACTACTTGAAATTTAGTAAAGGAGATGCAGCTTTAAGGGTGAACTGTGGCCCAAAAAACCGTTAAATCAACTGCGCCCTTACAAGTTGGAATTTAGTAAAGGGGATGCAATTTTAGCACAGCTTTAAGGGTGGATTGTGGCCAAAAACGTGAATTGCGCCCTTACAAGTTGAAAGAAAGCTTCAATTTGGCAAAAATCGTTTCCTATCGTTTGATTTCTTTCAAATTCTAGGGCTTCAAGGTGATATTCGGAAAAAATCCGGCTGTTGTGTGGAAGTCTTTTCCATTTTATAAATATTTCCTGCATCATTATTAAATTCTTGTGATTTATTTTCAATTATATCTCAATTTTTGAGAGTTGTGTAAAGCGCATCGTATTTTCGTTGAAATTAAATTCTGGATTCTGTAAAATTTACGACACAATAAAAAATAATTCAATTCCCTGTATTTCTGAGGCATGTCTTGTTCGATTCACCCCGAATTTTTTAGGATTCTGTTAAAATTCGCCAATTAAAATGATCTTGAACGTTTTGAGTTGCCCAATGTTAAAGTGAAAGGTCTTCTTCGGCGTATGATTTCGGTAATTTCGCCAATAATTACCGTTTACAAGAAATATACCGGTAGGCAAACCGGGACCATAAAGCCAATTATCAAAACGTTAATTATAAACGAATCGAGATCAAGACCGAAATTGATCTTATTGATTGTTTCCAATGCGTTTTAAAATTCTATAATTCCAATTAATATCGAATCAAGATTACATAATCCTTTTGTTTTGCCAATATTTAACCCACTTCTTGGCCAATCAAATAATTACCGGATAGAATTAGAGAAATCAGCGTAGTGTTTCAATTTGTGCCTCTCTAATTTGATGAAGAATCGACCATCCAAATAAACAACTTGTCTTCAATAATTGGACAAAGTTGGCCCACTATTTTTCCTATCAACCATCATTTCATGCACAATTCCACTCGATATGTCCCGTATTTTCAATATTTTCACAAACTCAATAGTTACTTGCGCCTTTAGGGCTTTACATGGAGAGATATTGTGCGATTTTGAAAAGTAACAATTGTTGAAATTTCCAGTCAACATCAATAATAGTCGGATAAATGGAATATCTACGCCTTGGAGGCACAAAGTTGAGAAAAATCACTCAAATTTAACTTTAGAAATATCAATAATCGAAAATTGTAGTAATTGTACAAATCGATGGTAATAATTAGCTATAAACGCACCGTTTTTGGTGCTTTTATAAAGTGGTAAAATCGTTACCAATTAGAATTAGAGCGTATTTGTAATATACAAATAATTTCTCTTTTGAGGCTCATTTTAAACTATAATTACCCGTGACTTTCTCGTATTTTTGAGGCGAAATTACCTCGAAATTTTGGCCAAAAATCGCTTCGATTTAAGCGAATCGATCGTTGATTTTCTCTCCCAATAGGTTTGTTAGAATTCTAGTTTCGAAAAATATCTCCTTTAACTTTTATTACTTCATAACGGCGACTAGCTCATTAAATTTCAATTATTTTGCGGTTTGAATTTCACCTCAATGCACACGTGTCTAAAGCTCAATATCCAACGATATTCTGATACTCGTTCATAACAACTAATGTGAATTTATTGGAGATTGCCAACTATAAATAATCGTCTCTATTGAAGTCCATTAAATGGCGAGTTTATTATTTAATCTACATGTTTTAACAGTAATTTGTTGGAGATTTTGCAGGATAATTAAAGAATGAAGCTTATTGTGTTGAATCTCCTTGTAAACCGACAATAGTTATCGATTTTGTATTCAAAGCGAGGGCGAGCTTTTTTAAATAAAAGCTCTACGAATTTCGTTATTAATATCACAAAATTGACGATAGAAATCGAGATTAGCGCTTGTTTAGAGTTGTTTTTTTCTAATTTTCTAACTAGTATTCTAATCGAACAAAACTATAAAAATTGATTTATAAACAATCAACTCGAGGTCTGTGACTTTTAAATTATCCAAAATTTGTTCTAACGTGCACAATGTTGGCCCTGACTTACTTAGAATTTTTTGGGAATAAAACAGAAAACAAACAAACAACAATTAGATAACAACGTTCATATTTAATGAAATATAACAGTGGAACTATAGTATAGAAAATTTACATTTTAATTAGCTTCGTTAATTGGACCAATTGCGCGATAGAGCGTATTAAAAAATCGAATTAATTAAAATTGTAAGTCTACAATTAACAAGATTATAATCTAAAGATTTATTCTAATTAACCAACATTAAGATATTTTAATTGGTGGATATTCGATTACCTTCTTCATTATTGATTCTTCATCAGAAATGTTTGAGAACAATACCAACAATTCCTACAATTGTCTAGAAATAAAAGAGAACGTTAGCAAAGTTAATCAACAAACGGAATAGTGAGGCAACATGAACGCATTCTTTCCACAACAACCCCTCCTGCAGGGGTTCTAAATAAACGATAAGGAACAAGTCAATGTAGAAACCACTTGTTGCCAACGGGGCGGTTATAATCGAAAAAACCCACCACAATTGGGCTATTTGCCTTAGGGAAATAATTTTTGTCATCTTATAGTTGGTAATTATCGAAGGAGAAACAATAACCTTGTGTCAACATTTAATTAAAGTGAAATTGTGGCATATATTCCGAGTTGTTGCGCCTCCAGCTACCTAAGTCTAGATCTATAAGAGTTTGACTTTAATTTGAGAGACAATCCGGCCGGATTATCTTAGTCCCGGAGTATTTTCAATTGTATCAACGTCTCCAGTTTATTGTTGTTGTAAATCAGGTGTTTCTTCTATAATCCGAAATTGCCAAGTCTTCTCTAACAATCAATCGATTGCCGTATTTGTTGAGATTTATGATTGTCATCGAGTGTGAAAATCTCGCATCGTTACCGTCTTTGGTAGCGGGATTTTTTCCAGGTGGTAATTCCATTGGCAATTATTTCTATTGAAACCGATTCCTTGTTGCTTTCAGACGATTGTTTCAGTTTCTTGTAATTATTCCAACCGTTTACGGTGTTGTTGGAAGCGGCCTTTACGGCCGAAAAGATGGCGAGATTAGCAGGAATTTAACGAATTTTCTTCTGCAGCGATAAAACTAGACAATCTCGAACGAAAATTGATAAATCAAACTGAACAAAACAGAAGTAGACGAAAGTTTTGATGAAATTACACACAGTGAAACAGTGGAATAAACAATCAGACAAACAACCGACCAAAAAAATTGTCTAGTGGGAATTGGGGGTTGGTAGAGCTAAAGAATATAGAAAAAAATCGTATAAAGTCTACCAGGGCGAGTTTCACCGTTAATACCCTAAAAGAGGGTCGATTTTAACCCACAACAATGTTGCTTCTAGATCACGTTCAAATACTTATTTCAGTGCAATTTTCTTTCATTAAACTGGAAATGGTTGCGTGAGGATACTTGGGAATTGGTTTAAATTAAAAATTTACAAATTTATTAGAAATTTCGAAAATATTATCGCCCTCTATCAAATTAACGTCCGCGTTTCGATCGATTCGGGTGAATTTATTGGTGATTTGCGATCTAAATTAAACAACATGACAGTATCAATCTGGCAATAAAATTCATATTTTATTGATGAGAAAACATTAATTTTCATATTTTCTCTATTCAACGACATTGAACTGAATTATTCCACATATTTTTTACTTTGCCGTTGTTGATATTACCGTAATAATTTGTTTTTTTTTGATAGCCCTAGAGCAATGTGTGATTTTGAAAGTCTCCACTCAATTTGATGTTTAATTAAATATCGGTTGCGCAAAAACCGTTTATTTTAATCGAAAATACGAAATTGAACGGAACATTTTTTTGACCAAACAATTTCGAAAATGTTTACAATTTCCACCAGGATTTATCGAATTTTTCCGAACCACCCCAATAAAAAGTGTCTCGTTTCAGAAGCCAGCCGGCCGGCCATCCCCAGGAAGAGCTCGCTAGCTCTAACCCCCGAAGAGGAGCCTCTCGATATAAACGTAAGTCTGATCGTATTGGAAATTTAATTACAATTCCCAAAATTAACCGAAAATTGTACTGTAAGACGACCCATTACAATACAGAATTGTGACGCTAATTCTAATCGAATTTGCGATTCAATTCAGGCATCCCCTAAATCCAATCTACAGGTTGTATTGTATATTTTTTCCTTCTTTTTTCGATTACTACCACCGATCCTGGGGTTTTATTAGATTTTGCAAATATTGGCGTGCGTAAATCTTTTTCAAATTGACTTCTTAAAACACTCGAAACTTTCTTGGAGAGATATTCGCTCGATAAATCCCAAATCTGTCATCTCTAATAATGAAGATTTATTTCGACGATGATCCCCAGTTGAGATAACGATCAACATTTAAACTGTCTGTAGAAAATCCACTTGACTTTATTTCTACTGAGTTTTAAATTTTTTGAAATTAGAAAAGCAATAATCTACTGGTTGTTCAATAAAAGCTACCAACAAAACAAATTAAGAGTTCTTCACCTTTATTCCCATCTGGTTCTCCACATCTAATCAAAACTTTGTTCATCCAGTTCGTGTTTCAATTTATTTCCGCCTTTAATCGAACAGTCAAGTATCTCTTACTGTAAACGTAAACCTGGCGACCAAAAACCGCAGAAAAATCGAATTTATTGAAACAAAAAATTGAATTGTGAGCCATAAACGAAGTCGTTCAACTTTAAGGGCAAGAAGCAGCAAACGGAAAACTGTGTAACTTTTTTGTTTTCCAACCGATTTCAATGTTCTAAACGGAATTTGAAAGAGCATTTCAAGACGGAGGGAAGTATATTTATCAGATTTTTGAAAATCCGGATGTAAATTGGAGTTANAACAACCATTGCGCCGGTTACAGCGCAAACAACCTAAATTAATCGGTTTTTAACTGACAGTTAAATTAATTATTTTACGATTTTTGTAGAGATCAAGAAATAACCAGAGTTGGACAAATAAATTACAACTTGTTGAACAATCCGACAATAACAACGAGAGAAAAGTTTTACTATCTGTCGAGTAATTGGAGACAATTTCTCTTGCTTGTTTAGAAAAACTCAAACTAGAACAAAATTGTTTTCTTATTAATAGAAAAGTCAATTTAAATTTTACATTATCGTCAAATTGTACAAACACACCATAAAATTTACTCTCCATTATCCGCCCATTTCCCAAACAACACTAAAGATCGATTATGTAAATCCCCATTTAACACAACTAGAGTAGAGATGTACAGGTGGAATTAAATTTTAATTAATTTTTATGATTAATAGAAAGATTAGTCGACCCAATAAGGCCCAATTGTATCACTTTGAAGCTTTGTTCTGTTCACTGTTTGTAGTTCTGTCCGTTTACAAGGAATTGTCGTGTTAATAAACGACAATCTTGTCAATTAATCCACCCTTAGAATTGCGAACAAAAGACGCAATTTCGGTGGATTTTCTAATAAATTAATTTGATAAATTCAAAGAAAATTTCGATACGAATTATCGTAATGATAACGATGAAGTTGGTGTTGTTTCACATAGGGTGGCCATCATGCAACAGGGGTTGATTTAAAGTGAATAGACTGGAACGTTGCACTTGGATCTACCCCTTTATTTTAGGGGTGCGCCGATTATTGTCGATATCTTCGATTTTTAATTAGTTAATCGAAATTAAATTTTATAGAAACTCAATTTAATTAAACGATAGAATTAATTGTAGTTTAATTACTTTTTTTGGGCGGGATATTTGTCGTAATGTCGATTTTCAATTATCCATCTCTACTAAAACATTAATTTTATCTTATCTGCCATAAATGATAACACATATAATATCAATTATCATTTTATTATTATAAAATTTATTAGTTAACAAAACTGTACGTTGCTATTTTTCTAATATTAACACTACAGGAAGCACGTGTGTTTTAATTAATGCATTAACTCTTTAAAAAAAATCAACTAATGTTTACAATTAAGAATCTAAATAATAATAATAATAATAATTGATGATAATAAAGATATGTGTTGTTGATAATGTCGTCAAATTGGTGGTGTTTTCGTAATTTTTGTGATAATAATAGTGATTATTTTAATAATAATACTGATGATAATAATAATAATACAAGAGCAAATGTCGCAGCCAATTCGATTATTACAGACAATGGTTATTATCAAAAACGGAAAACAATACATTTCGAAACTGATGTTATTCTCCATGCATTAGATAGGAAATTGGTGAAAGAATTCGGCTCAATTTTAAAACCAATGGTTCGTTAACTATTTCCAATAGAAAATCGTTCAAATCTTGTAATAATTGTCGTTAATTCGACTTATTTTAATTGTAGATGATAAAGCTGAGGGAATTTCTAATGTCCATTGTTGTTTGAATAAAATTTGATTTATATACAGCTGATTTAAAGCTGAATTAATTAATGGAAGGGATTCAATTTGTTGTTGAAATTAATCGAAAAGATCAATCACTAAAACTATTATCGAGCCAGACATGGAGTTAGTTTTCTATTCCATTGTTAAATGGCTATAAACGCACCAAATATAGTGTGTTTATAAATAAATACACCCGATTTAGTTGCTTTTCTATATCAATATTATCTATTTATCCGATTTTGTCGAACTAGTGCGATTTATCGAACGGAAAAGTACAATTTTCGTTAATTTTGCTAGCGAATCAGATTTGAACATCGATTATAAATGGTACGAACAAGAAACGGCGAAAATTCTTAAATCCGATTGCGTCTAATCTGATTTAAATTCAATTCAATTTGATTTGAGCGAGTTAATTTTTTTTTAATCAATGAAACGGTGATGTCGGGGGTGGATAAAGTTAATTTGACATTAAGTGATATTGATAGGAAATCTGAATTGAAGACGACAAGGGGAAAGTTTACAATTTGTCAAAGGAAACGGGTAGATTACTTTCGCCTTAAATTCCCCTGTTTTTTGCAAGTTACACTTGTACAAAATTGAGTTTTGGTGACTGTAAATCGATCAATTGATTCTCCATTTATCTTCCTTAGAATTAGAAGAATCTACATTATAAGAGGATCGATATTTTTATAGATTTGGGGCGATAAACGGTTTAAAAATGAAACAATCGACGTTTATTATCGATTGAAAACAACTGCAATTAATTGCGAAATGGGGAAATTTTTAGTTGCTCAATATTTGAATCGATCTTATTTTATAAAAATAAACTCGAATAATTCAATTTTCCCTCAATTAAATGCAACGATATTCCAAATAGGTTTTAATTGAAGATCTTACTTTTCAGAAACCAGTCGAGGGTAAATTCAATGTTCTAGCTACCCCACTAAAAGTTTCCTTTAAGGTACGTTACTTTAATTTCAAACAATATAAATTCGATTATTTTTAACTAGTTCTTCAATTAATAATGCCAATTTAAAATAGATAAATTAATAATAGATGAAATTATTGTTGATAGCTTCTATTAGTGTTCAATCAACTGGACCATGTTGCTGAAACATTGACACGTGCCGGTGAGAAACTCGGTTTTGAAGTCGCTTATTGTAACGACGAAGATTCAGCACTTGAAGAATTCCAATCGAAATCGTACGATCTGGTTGTTGTTGATACACGATCGAATAAAGGCTTGGATTACGACACTTTATGCCGGTAAGTAGTGGAAATTTTCATTTATTTCGTCGCTCAAATCTTCATTGAGAGTCAATTAATCGATTGGGGATTTTTACAATTGTCGGCACCCTATCGAATTGATTTAAAACGCCGATATTCAACAGGGTGAAAGCATTTTCAGCAAATTTCCACCAACAATGTACGGCCGGTAATCGATACAGCAACAAGTGAAACTCCCCTAACCCTATTCCATAAATATCTAAATCGTCTAAACAAATTTCCAATTAAATAATTAAAGAATAAACCTTGGTTGATTACAAATTCTAAACACGAAATAGTGGCAGTTTAATTTAAAACCAAAGAGGGGCACGTCCGGAAGTTGATTCCTGAAACTACTGAAACGGATAGCCCCCAACTTCCGGCTATTTTTCCTGCCTGCGGTTCGCAGGACATAAACTGATTGTTTCCACGAATTTCGTGAATTTTTATGAAATTAAAGCGTCAATATGCGCCGTAATTCCACAAAGACCTACCCTTTTAACATATTTTTTGTGTTGTATTTGAAAAAGGGTAATGGCAAATGTCGGCTTTAATTAAACTCGTTTTTCGAGCGTTAATTTTAGCGAATCAAAGAAACCCATCGACTTATGGTGGAATTTCGTCGAAAAGAAAGCGAATTGCGGTAATTTAAAGAGAACGTCTCATAAATAACGAAATCCAACTGGGAGAACGAGAAATTCATCATCGACAAAGACGTAAAATCGTTCAAATTCGGGTTTATTATATCAAAATAGGCATATTCTAATGGAATCTGGCGAGGAAATTCCGGTGTTACCATCAAACAATAAACGTTATCAGTTTTTCATTCGGTTTGACAACTATTCTAACTAGAGTGGATTCATAATCTTATCCAACCCAATAACAATCTCAATTCAAGCCAGTTTCAACGCTAATCAATTGAGAAATTGCACAATACTTGCTCGTAATATTACAAATATACCAAACATGTGTATTTCAATAGATGTCTTGAGTCTTGATGTTCCATTATTGAATTGTAAGCATATCCCAATAGAATACACTGCCAGTTTTCCGTATATTTTCCTCTATAAAATTGTCAACAACAAGAATAGAACGTCGAGATTCTAGAGAATCCAAAGGAAAATCGATTATAACCGGAAAAAACATGTAAACTTGCAATATCGACAATATCGTTGGAGTTTCTTTAAGAAAAAACCTAATATTGTAATTTATAAGCAATTAATTTTTTGGAACGTCACAGAGACTTCAATCGTATGGTAATTGACACAATTTTGTCCAAATTGCAATGGAAATACTCCCAATTCAAGCTTTATTCCGTACCGATTGGAAACCTCCAGATTGTCGTTTTGTTTTCGTAAATAAATCAGCAAAATTTCAATTCTCCGTTTAAATTTGTCACTTACTGTTCGATTAATAAGAAATCTCGGCGGTAATTCGATACAGTTTTAACTAGAAGAAATCGGATATTTTACTAGTCAATGGCGGATTTATCGATGAATTTACATTAAAATGAACTTTCCTATCGCTATCACCATTGAAGTATCGCTGTGAAGTCTCTAATCGTAAATTCTCCAAATTTAATTCACTTCTTATCGTTTGATCGAAGAAAAATGTTTGTCAATACAAATTCTCGAATGATTGACGATCATATCGATAGCAATAAGACTTGATGTTCGTCTCGTAAAAACCGACAATATTAAAGGACGGAATTGCAACAATATTCCGAAATGGAAGCCATAAAAACGGCAACATATTCAGCGATAATAGCGGCAAGTTTATAGAAAATATCGGATGATCTTTCTATTTATTTATTTTAAATAAACACTATTGTTGATTAGAATTCGATATAGATTCAAATTAGCACGAATCGGCGTTGAATTTAATTAAAATTCGGTTAATTTGTAGCGCGTCTAATGTTAACGGTACGGGCGCATCCACCAAAATTACAAACAAGCTAAATCTAGGGATGTCGTGGAATTTGAAGGTGGGAAATTTAAATAAATAAAGCGATATTTTAGAAAATTTCAATCAGCAAAACGAAAGCAAGGAAAATCGTTTAAAATAAAATTCATTAAAAATAAGAAATTGTTTCAAAAATAAAATGTGAGGTTATATTGTTGATTTATAAACAAACGAGTATCGCCTAGTTCGCCAGTGGTACCAATTTGAGTATATAAATTTTCCTGTACGTTTCTATATGAATGTTATTAATTTTTGAATTGTACGGTTGGCTACAAATTCAAAATTTTCTATTATATGAGTGGAATTAATTTTTGTTGTAGATCGATTCGAAATACACGGGGTAGCCAACATACGACCATTATAGCCATTGTGAGGCGGAGGTAATATTGAAAGTTTCCATTTCGTTGAAATATCAAAGAATTTGAATATTTTACAGTCTATTTGAGAAGGATGATACAGCGATTATGGGACTCCTTGAATCCGGATTCAACAGGGTAAATTTCCTTTTTTCTCCCGCTATAAATCCGTATTCTTATCAATAGTAGAAAAGATATGGAAATGTGACACAATTCAACGATCATCTATACAAATAAACAAGATTTTCAATTATTTTTTACAGTGTATTATTGAAAATTCGAATGTGATTAGTACCGTTAATGAGCTACTCCAAATCAAGAATAACGATATGCGACTGTTAGCCCAACATGCCACTTGTCAGACTTTATCGGCGGCTTTGGATAAATGTAAAGACGCTGTTATCATCACTGATGATGGTTATCGCTGTCAGGTAAATCGACAACTATAAAATTGATAATTTTTAACGATTGATCATCAACAGTACGCTAATAGAGCATGCGAATCGTTCCTCCACCAACGTCTAGACGACCTGTTGGGTAGAACGCTCCAAGAACAAATCGTCCAAGATTCAATTCAAATCAACACGATGAGTTCGTCATTGTTGCGTGGTCGTGAATGGTACGGTTTGTTAACATTGCGCAAAAAGAACCAAGAGATCGTCCAAGTCAGCTGTAACGCAATACCGTTGAGTTGTATCGGCAGGTACGCGATTTTCGATTTAAATTAAACATTTGTTAATCGATATTTTCTAGAATGCCGACACATTTCGCGTTAGTTTTCGATTTAAATTTCAACTTCGATGGGGCTCTAGCGCAATCCAGGGGCAGTATTCATTCGATTAGACGCGGCTCTATTGATGTCCGCAGCGTTGGTAGCGATTATTTGCGACGGACTTCATTGGCGAAATTGAATGCGATGCCATTGGAGGCGCCGATTACAAAAGTATAAATCGCCTAATTAATTCAATAAAATTATAATTCGGCCGATTCTAGGTGATTACACTGCTAGATCAAGCTAGAGAGACGTGCGGTTCGAATACATCAATCATCCAATTGTTGGATAAAGCTGAAGATATGTTAAGAAGTACCGAATTGTATGCACCGCAATTTAAAGAGGACTATCGGATTCGGTCGGATGAGCCTGTTGTTACCGAATTAATTACCGCTCTATTATCTGTAAGATGTTCTAATTAATTTAATTAATTAATTGATTAATTGATTGTATAAATAAAGAAACAACCACAACCGAGTCTATCGGCAACATCGCGGCGTAGCAGTAACGATTCGGCGATTTATCGTCCAACTAAAGGTGGTATTATTAAAGTACCGACAGCTTTAAGGGAATTACTCGATACTTCATTGACATGGGAATTTGATATATTCCGTTTGGAGGAATTAACAAAAAAGAAACCGTTACAACATTTAGGCATGAATCTATTTACATTATTCGATGTTGCTAATACGTTAAATTGTGACGAACGGACATTATTCAATTGGTTGACTGTAATTGAAGCGAATTATCACACAGAGAATCCGTATCATAATTCAACGCATGCAGCCGATGTGATGCAAGCCACTGCTGGTTTCTTGGAGAAAGACAAAATGAAGAGTATTATGGATAGTTTAGATATGGCGACTAGTTTGATAGCAGCAGCGGCCCATGATGTGGACCATCCCGGCCGTTCTAGCGCTTTCTTATCAAATTCTGATAATCCGCTAGCTATTTTATACAATGACGTTACCGTACTGGAATCCCACCATGCTGCGTTAACATTCAAATTAACATTAGGCGATGATCGTGTGAACATCTTCAAGAATTTAGACCGGGAAACGTACAAATTGGCCCGCCATAATGTCGTCGATATGATATTGGCAACGGAGATGACGAAACATTTCGAACATTTAGCGAAATTCGTTAATATCTTCTGTACGAAATCGAGCGGTAGTGAACAAGAAATCGAAACGCAACAAGACCATATCCAATTGAATTCGCCGGAGAATATCACGTTGATCAAACGGATGATGATTAAATGTTCGGATGTATCGAATCCGACACGGCCGTTACGTTTGTGCGTCGAATGGGCTAGACGGATCGCCGAAGAATATTTCCAACAGACTGATGAAGAGAAAACTAGAGGCTTGCCGGTTGTTATGCCGATGTTCGATCGGAATACTTGTTCGATACCGAAATCGCAAATCGGTTTTGTTGATTTTATCATCAACGATATGTTTGACGGTTGGAACGGTAAATTTTCGAATTCGATTATTATCTAAATGTATTATTAATCGATAATTTCAGCTTTTATCGATATGCCAGAATTGATCAATTATATGCGACAGAATTATGTACGATGGAAAGAATTCGATGAACAAGGCCATACAACATTGGCGGATATAAGGAAGTTGCAAAATACGGTACTAATGACGCCGATGTTTCCCAATAAAACCGCAAGAAAATCAGACTGATATAGATTTTTCCGTAAGAATTCCACTTTATTAATTACCATCGATGATTGATTTGATTTTCTGTCCAATCTTATTAGGTCATAGTGTTGACGTCAGTGACTTAAGGAACTTTATATTGAAAGAATTGTAAATGTGCATTACGTGCAGTGCATTCGTAATTATCTTGTCGTCTATTTATACCATGATGTAAATAAAATTCTAAGACATACGTACACTTTATGTATGTACACAAACACAGATAAACACGTATTGATGTACATTTTCTATCATATAAAAATAATGTTTGCATGCTGGCCGTGCATTCTCTATAATTGTGAGATAATTTTAAATTATTTTATTCAAACTTCACCACTCTCCTATTCTTATTCGGATCAATTCTAATTCAAACAAACATTTCTACTATTCTTACTGTTTTATATTTAATGATAAACGATAATAAAACAAATTATTGATGTGCAATATTCGTGTCTTAATCCATTTTTCTCATCAATTATTCGACCCTTTTATAAGTGGATGTTTTTATAGAAAAAGATGGAAAAATAAGCCGCAGACGGGGATTATTTTTCATCCGTTAAAACTTTAATACTCCGACTTACCTTAAAGTTTAAAGTTTAGATAAAACCGACTTAATCCGCAAGTAAATCCTCCCAAATCTAGCGTTTACAATTGCGTCGACTTTTCTATTATAAAAATAAAATTTAAGATCAAATCTCAACATAATTACCAAGATTGGATTTATTCTCAATTATCGTTTGGAATTTGCCGAATTTAAGGGTTTTAATTTTTAATTCAACAGCAATTTTGAAGCTTTCAAACAAACAGGATCGATCTACAATTCAGCTACTAGAGTTGCCCTAGGATTGAAAGCATTAGGTTTTTTTACGGTTGTATCGACCAATTCCCGTGGGTTCAGCCTGCAAATAATAATAAAAAGCTTCAGTATTCGTTCTAGAAATAATTATGAAGAAAACCAAAATGAGTTTGTCCTCTTGGAATCAATTTTACAATTCTTGCCGACCATGTTTGAGCTTTTATCAAATTTAACCACAATCTCATTATTTAAATACGATTTCTTCCATGAAAGCTTTTCAGTGTTGTTGTTTTTACCGTTGTTATTTTTATACGCTTTTCAAATTTTAAAATGGCTGAAAATAAGGCAATTAAATCATTGATACAGTCTAAATTAGGCAAGCCTAGCCTTTATGCATCACATTTCTATTTATAACAAACGTGGTGAATTTTAGATGGAAAATCAAAGTTTCAAGCCTCACCGTTTGTTTGTATTCACACTTCTATTTTTGTAAAATTCGAAAATAAACGCCGATGAAAATCCAATTCCATCTTCCTCCAACGAATTTCGCCCATGTTAAAATGACGATCGAGTTATTATCGTAACTTTATTCATAACGTTGAGTCTTTCATTCTAGAATGAACTAGGAATTATTTTCCGATTAGTGTTTGAATTTTTCGGCTTATAAATGGTGGATAGTTGAAATAAGATTCAGTTGAAGTTTGAGCTCCCATCGATACAAATCCAAAATCGCACGAGAAGTAAGTAATTAAAAAAATAATAATAATCGATTATTTTACAAATTGCTTATCGATTTAGTGTCTTTGGTACCTTTGGTTTTCCGCGATTGGTGGGACGATGATGATCTCTTCACACGACCATCCCGTCTACTCGACCAACAATTCGGTTTGGGCTTACGTCGTGACGATTTATTGAACACATTCAATACGCTGCCGAGAAGTTCGCTATTTCGCAATTATCTCCGTCCATGGCGTACATCGAGTGCTCTCCAACGGCAAGATTCCGGCTCGACTATTCAACAGGACAAAGACAAATTCCAAGTGATACTCGATGTACAACAATTCACCCCCGATGAGATTACTGTGAAGACAACTGGCAATAGTATCGTTGTTGAAGGCAAACATGAAGAGAAACAAGACGAACATGGTTTTATTTCAAGGCATTTCGTACGACGTTATGTATTGCCACAGGAGCACGATATCAACGGTGTTGTCTCGTCGTTATCATCAGATGGTATTTTAACGGTTACAGCACCAAAGAAGGGGGCACAACCAGTCAATACTGAACGTGTTGTACCCATCACACAGACCGGACCGGCTAAAGCTACCGTAACACCAGCTGAAACACAACCAAAAATTGAACACCCAAACTAAAAGGCTGAATACTTTATTAAAACAGAATTTCAATAAAAATTCATCAATTATTCAAACTTACCGTCACTTCACAGATATCGTAACATCAACTATGACTCATGAAATGGGGAAATTCAACAATAGAGCTTGTTATTCAATGTTGAACTTGGACCATCGTTATAGCCGAACGTTTTTTTCAATAATTTCCATAATTTTCAACATTTTCCCATGAATTTAGTTTCATTCGATTGGGAATTTTGTAAATTATCAAATGATTGTCCTTTAAACATTTTACCATTTCGAAATCGTTGTTCTTTTCCAATATCGTTTTCGATCAAATTCCAACGATTTACACTAAAAATTCCGAAAGAAAATCGATTCAAAACCAACACATCTAATTCTCTGATCAATAAAGTTGATATTTATCGTGAAATCGGCACGTTTCACATTGATTTTCCATGAAAAATCGAGCAGAAAAGCCTTCGTGCACATTGGTGTAAATCGAATTTCAGAAATTCGACGACAGCGCCATCGGTAACAATCAGGCTGAACTAAAAAAGACTTAATAAATTTTCAATCTTTAATTACTCCTACAATTCTCAACCAATTCCA